>JAQPPZ010008335.1:0-12814 GCA_028583015.1 Wollemia nobilis
GTGGTCATAAAATTTTTATTAAGATATTACATTATTATAAAATATAAATGTAATAAACTATGTCTAACATGTGGTCATAAAAATTTAATTAAGATGTTGCATTATTATAAAAAATAAATGAAAGAAACTATACCTAAATGATCATAAAAAAATTAATTGTGAAACACAATATATTGCGTTATTATAAAAACAAATCAAAAAAACCTATGCCTAACTAACTAGGTGGTCATAAAAACATAAACCAACTACGTAGTGTTGCTGCTTGTATTTTCCATTAGTGATGACGGCCAACCCCACCCGTTAGGGGACAACCCAAAAACGCCCGATATTATTCAGGGAGTCGCTTCATTAATATATTTCGAAAAAAATCATTCAATCTATTTCTAAAAAGATATTCAATGCTATATAGCTTTGAATTTAATTGTATATACTTAAAAAATTACTAAAATATTCACCCAGATTACTCATGGTCAGATTACTCATGGTTACTGCCGCTTAGCATATGGAAAAATGTAGTGATATAAGGAAAAGTAACGTTACTCCCTCCCCCAAAATAACACAAAACGTTAACAGATGAAATGAAATGAAAGATTTTAATTACGTCCGCGAGACCCAAATATGGTTTATGGGACCTCAAATATGGAAGTACAATTACTCAAATCATATCATATGATCTTTAATATCTTTGAGAAGGTTGTTCCTTCTCCTGCTGATTTGTGTTAGCAATTCCCCAACTTTTTTTATTTTATTGTCTTCAAATAAATCTGCCATAAACTCGTTCCCAAGTGTTTCTTTGTATTTGTCACGGATATCTGAAAAACTCGGGCATTTATAGATGAAGTGTTCCTCTGTCTCTACTGCCCCTGTGCTGCATAGAGTACATATCCTTTCTTCCCATTGTTCTTTGGGCGTTGTCCATCTCCCTGTTTCACATCTAAGCCTATGAGAGCTAGTCCTTATCTCGAGCAATGAGTATTTTTTCCTTCCACTTGATTTCAGCGCCTATATACGCTTTTTTCCTTGTGGTCATACGTTGGGTTAAAATTTGCAATATAATATTGTCTTTTCCTGCTTGCATTTTTCCACATTCCACTTCTGAACTTTTCATTCACATAATTTTTTATGTCTTTGTTGACATTTGGGCATTCATTTATGTTGATTTCCCAACGTTTCATCCATTTCTGATTTTGTTTCATCCATGTATTCTTTCGCCTATGCAACTCTTCGTCCCTAGCTGCCCTAGGCCATCTATCATTTGTCATGTTTTCTGTTTTTTTCAAGTAACATAACAGCTTGGTCATAGCAATTGCTTCTAAAGGGAACATTCCAGTTTTAGCTAGAATAATTTCATAAGGGGTTGTGGCCTTAATTTTGAGAAAGTTTGTGATTAGATATTTTTGAATCCTTTCTATTTGCCTCCATTTTGCATTTGTTGTGCCACTAGCCCACACCTCGCAACCATACAACAGAACCGGTGTAACAAGTAGGCCAAATAAGACCTTGGTGGTCTTCCAGTCCCACAACTCGGCATTCCTACACCTGTTTTGAAGTGCATATAGTGCTCTCCAACCACTTTGAGTTCTTTTCATCCTACATGTATTCCAATTAAGTTTGTCATGAAAGTCTATGCCTAGGTATTTGTATTCTACTACTACATCAAGCGGTTCTCCTGCAAACTGAAATTTGAGTTGTTGCTTCTTCTTTTTGCTGAAAAAATCATAATTTTTGTTTTGCTCGTGTTCACCCCGCATCCCAACTTCTTTACAAAAGAGTTCTAGAGCTTGAAGGTGATCTTCTAGATCTTTGGCTGTTTTGGCCACAAGAATTACATCATCTCCATACATGAGGAGTTTTACCACATATTTGGCTAAATGCACACCCTCTCCCCCAAATTTGTTTATCCATTCTTCTAACTTGTCAATGTACAGCCCAAATAAGGTCGGAGATAGAGGGCAACCTTGTTTGACACCTATGTCACTACCAAAACATTCAGATAACCCTTCCTGTGTTCTGATTCTAGCCTTTACATGCTCATATAGTCTCTGAACTGTTGCCCTGTAGTGAATTGGAACCTCTAGCTCTTCCATTCTCGCTCCATAATTTTTTCCTTGGCACTCTGTCAAATGCCTTTTTGAAGTCTACAAAACAACAAAAAGCCTCCTCTTTTTTGTCCCATATTTTTTCCACTATATGTCTAAGCGTGATACGATGATCAATAGTTGAGTGCTTGGGCCTAAAACCCGCTTGCCCCTTTGCTCTCTTTCCCTTTTCTTCGGCCCATATGCTGATCCTACGCTCTATCATACTCCCAAACAACTTTGCAAAGAGAGGGTTGATCATGATAGTTCGATAGTTTGAGGGATTATTTACATCTCCACTTTTAAACAAAGGAATGGTCAAGCTAGTTGTCCACTCGATAGGGAAGCCATTTTGTATGACCTCATTGAAAATTTCTTTGATTTGCGATGCCAAGATATCTACCCCCCATTTTATATGCTCTGCTTGAAGATTGTCTATGTCACGGGCTTTACCAGTTGCTAACTTTTTTATCCCTTGAATAATGTCTTCAATTGTGAAAAGTTCTTTCTTGACAATGATAGTAGGGGGTGTCTCCTGCTGGTTACTACGTTGATACGATTGTTTTGAATACTCCAACCATTGATTAACTGTTATGTTATTTTCAGTTTGCATCCTTTTCACGCTTAGTTCCTTCCAAAATTTCTTTGGTTCATGCTTCCCTAAGTAAATCAATTCTTTCCTCCTTGTTCTAGTGTATTCTTCTTTTTTTGCCCTTACCAGTTTCTCATATGCTTTTTTGTTTGCTCTTGTTTTACCCGTTGGTTCCTTTAGTAATCTTCGCATTTTTTTGCAATCTTCATCGAACCATGGGTTGGTTGGGAAGCTATTCCTTTCTTTCTTTTTAGGTTTAGCTCTCTTGCATTTGTTTAGAGCTTCTTGAATAACGTGCATTAACCATTCACTCTTACTGTAATCTCTACTACTATGATGTAGTTCTTCCCTTTCCTGTAACTTGTTATTTAATACTGCTCTAAAATTCTATCGATTTTCATCTGTTAAGAGAATGTTTCCCTTGTGAGGATATTTATTTTGATTGCCTTGCAAGTGTTTTTCCCTTGGTTTGTCTCCATGCATTCGAAGTTTCATAACAATTGGGTTGTGATCTGACTTAAGTTCCACTGGAGAATCTTCCACTTCTAGCTCCTCTATTTTTGGTATGTAATTTTGTGAGCATATTACATAGTCTATTACACTTTGTCCCTTATATGTTTTGCATGTATACTTTCCTGAATTTTTCCATTTGTTCATCCCATTGCAAATAATCAAATTGTATATGCTGCAAAGACCTAACAACTCTTCTCCATATTGCGTGATAGCCCCATGCTCATCTTCTGAAGTCCTGGTCCACTGTTGATTTTCCTCTTCTGGCATCCAAAGAGGATTAATCTCAATATCTTCGTTACCTTCTAGAATGTTAGCTTGCTTATTTGTTGTCCTTGCATTGAAATCTCCAATTAATATAATCTCCCCCAACTTATTGTATATTGAAATGTCTCTTTTTAGGGAGGAGTATGGGTCTTCTCTGTTAAGGTCATGTTTCTTATAGAATTTAGAATTCTTGGGAGCAAAATAACATGTTGCTATGCTAATAACTGACTTATTTTCTAGGATCTTTATCCAGATGTACTGTTTGTTTTCATCTTGTTTTTCAATTTTAATGACCCTATCCCATTCCTCTTTTATTAAAACCATAATACCCCCATGCCCTTTGCCATTTTCTCGCTGCTTTATTCCATATTGCTATTTTTTTGTATCCCACAAATTCTGGAGTCCTACATCCATCGTGTTCATGTGTTTCTGTCAATATGATTATATCTTTGTCTCTAGCAATGGGCCCTAACCCGGGTCCTCTTCTCCAAGGGAAACCTCTACAGTTCCAACTTACCATTGTAAGATGTTCCCGGGTGGGCCATACTCCCTATTTGTTTTGGATTTGTTTAGATGTGATGTATGCCTTTCCATTTCTTAAATATGCCTGTTTCCCTTCATTCCTTGCCGCTCTCACCTTTTCCCATTCCTTATTTCTTTCTTCCTGCTGTAAAAATGTTAGGTCATCATCTAAATAAAATTGTGACCCTCTCAGCATGCCTCCTGTTTTTAAGTAACCTTATTTTATCCTCGTAGCTCATCAATGTGACCCGAATATGTCTATCTCTGCCTCCTTCTCTCAGCCTACCAATTCTGCTTGCTTTTTTTATCTGACCCTTCCATTGTAATCGATCTGACAAGAAGTCCCTGGTTAAACGATTTGTGTCTTCCCTGTCCCCATAATCTTTCAACCCTTTGATGATTATATTTGATAACTTCTCATGTCTTTCTTTCTCTTCTGTTATTTGAATTTTTACTTGCTTCTCTATCAACTCTTTTTGTTGATTGACTGGTTCTTTTACTACTTGAGACCATGTCTTTGCCTTTGCTAATTCATTTCGTAGCTCATTTTCTCTTGTTTCCATGTTTTGGAGTGTTTTCTGTACCTCTTTTATTTGATTTGCATTTGTTTTTTCCACCTCTATTGCATCATTGATTGGGGGGTGGATGGCTTGTTTGAGGACATGCCATTCACGTTGACCCATGTTTGCAAGGTTTTGTAGCTTTGACACTTGCTCCTTGAGTTGGTTGTTTTCCTTTTCCAGCCTTCGAATGGTGTTTATAACCTCATCTGATTTAGTTTCTCTTAATTTCTCCCTCCTTTCCATGCTTTCAAGTTTCTCTTTCATCTTCATTAGCTCTTGCACATAAAGTCTTGGTGCCCACATGAGTGGTGTAGTTGTGGGACTGTAAGTTTCTTCCTCATCTGAAAACTCATTTTGGTGATTTGCCTTTGATTGTTCCTTATTCTCCACCTGTTTATGTGGTAGAATATTTTTTATTTTTATTTTTCGATATGCCCTCTTCATTGTTGTTGCCCTTGCTCGAGCTTGTCGACGCCTTAATATCCTCCAATGCTGTTTCTCATTGACATATATTGGTTCTTGCAATTGTTGCTTCCCTTCTTCCATTTTCAAACCCTTTATAGCCGAACCCTCTGTACTATTGATCCGATGAAATAAATGTGTAATAAAACCCTCCTTGCTCTGCAAACCCTTGCTGATAATAAAACCTTCTGCCGCAAACCCCTATAACGAATGTATTTCTCCTACCTACTTAAATTGTTTTATAAATCGAAAGAGGACGAAAAATGTGCTTACCCGATGAAATAGATGTTTAATACAATACTCCGCCGCAAACCCTCTTTGCTCTGCAAAAACCCTTTGCCGTAAACCCTTTAATTTTTTTGTGTTGATATTTCTTGTCTGGTTCAGTGTACAGTTTGAATCTTCTTCGTTCTATCGGCTCTGCTTCAGTATCCCCACGCTCTGCTTCAGTCCTACTTCAGTATCTTGTCGTAAACCCGATGAAATAGATGTTTAATACAATACTTCGCCGCAAACCCTCCTTGCTCTGCAAAAACCCTTTGCCGCAAACCCTTTAATTTTTTTGTGCTGATATTTCTTGTCTGGTTCAGTGTACAGTTCGAATCTTCTCCGTTCTATCGGCTATTAGTTTTCAGCGGTATGAAGATCTGGACCTAAAAAATTGCTCCTCCTGGAAGTTTCTAGAAGCTTGAAACTTCTAGAACCTCTGCACTCTCCCGTTCCTCCCTCCTGCCCTCTGTGCCGTTCCACTCGCAGCTTAATTGGGTTTGGGGTTTTCTGTAGCTTAATTAAGTCAATTCAGCTTAATGATCGAGACGATAATTAACGACTGTAAAATACGGCTAACACCATGAAAAGCCTTCAAAATGAATGTCATGCATTATAATACACCTGAAATGTGAAGGGTTTCCCCGTTTTTCATTTAGGAAAAAAAAAAAACAATCTCAAATCGACGTACTGCTAGTTACGGGGATCAAGCATTTCCATCATTGATGTTGTTCGAAAAAGGACAAGGCCGGAGGCTTGGAACGCCATGCCCGGACCCTTCACCTCGTCCTCGCTAAGCGCGGCCATCATGAAATCCACATTTTCACTGCGAGTCCCTGCGACCCTCTTTTACTCCAACCCCTTTATTTTAGGGTTATATATTTTTTTTTCAAATTTAAAGTTTATTTATGGAATTTATTCGTTATAGTTTTGAATTCGACAAATTTCAAATTTTATAAATAAAATTCGACATAACTAAGGCTGTGCGACCATGAAATCCACGTTTTCACTGCCAGTCCCTGCGACCCTCGTTTACTCCAACCCCTTTACTTTAAGGTTATATATATATTTTTTCAAATTTAAGGTTTATTTATGGAACAGTTTTGAATTCGACAAATTTCGTATTTACATAACTAAGGCTGCGGGGCGCATATTTGAGATGATCGAAAGGGTGCCCATGATCGACTCCGACAACTGCAATGGCAAATACTACAGGAGGTGCGTGGCGAAGTCGAATCTGCCATGTACCCAGCAAGGCCAGAGACCCTTCATACTTGAGAGTTTGTCTCTCACCATTCCCGCAAGTAAAACCGTTGCATTGGTGGGAGGAAGCGGGTCGGGTAAGTCCACGGCTGTTGCGCTGCTCCAGCGGTTTTATGATCCTCTCTGTGGAGAGATTCTGCTGGACGGAGTTAATATCATGTCTCTGCAATTGAAATGGCTGCGCAGTCAAATGGGATTGGTAAGCCAAGAACCTGCACTGTTTGCCACCTCCATTAAAGAGAACATTCTGTTTGGAAAGGAGGGAGCCACCATGGAGCAAGTTATTGCTGCTGCCCAAATTTATAACTCATGTCCATTTCAGGCAATCTAGAACTAAAAGAACAAAGGGATTCTTCAACGACCCCTTCCTTTTGTCAATTAATGCTTCTAAATGGAAGCAAGCTCTATTGGGTTGTTTAGGCGCGATGGGATTTGGAGCAGTACAACCAATTTATGGCATTACACTTGGAACTATGATATTTGTGTTTTTTCTAGAAGACCACAATGAGATGAAGTCCAAAATTAAAATGTATTCACTCATTTTTTTTTTTGCCTTGGGTGTGTTTTCCTTTTTAGTTAACATTGTCCAGCACTACAACTTTGCAGTATTGGGGGAATATCTTACAAAAAGAGTCCAAGAGAGGATGTTATCCAAGATCCTTACATTTGAAGTTGGATGAAGAGAATTCTAGTGGAGCAATTTGCTCCAAGATTGACAAAGAAGCTAATGTGGTATGTTTCTCACCAATTTCACTATCTCTACATTTACTATTTTCTATTAAAGCATTATATAAATATATTCTAATTTTTTATGTCTTAAATTTATTATTCAGGTGAGATCTATAGTGGGAGATCGTCTATCCCTTCTTATTCAAACCACATCAGCTGTGGGTTTAGCTTTCACTTTGAGCTTAATTTTAGCCTGGCGTTTTGCAATTGTAATGCTAGCAGCGCAACCACTCGTAATAATATGTTATTACAGTAGACAGGCTATACTTAAAATCATGTCGGCAAAGACCATTAGATCTCAAGCTCAAGGAAGCCAAATGGCATCAGAGGCTGTAGGTAATCACAGGACTATTACAGCCTTCTCATTACAGGAAAAGATACTTAGTCTCTTCAACAAAAGTCAAGAGGGCCCTCAAAGAGAGAATACTAGGCAATCTTGGATTGCAGGATTAGTTTTAGGAACAGCACAATGTGCACATTTATGTATGTCATCACTAAGTTTTTGGTATGGAGGGCAACTTGTCCATAAAGGATATAAATATATATATATATAAAGCGAAAAACCCTTGTGGACTGCCTTGGTCTAAGAGACCACGAACAGGGGGTTCTACACCGTCAAAGTCACCCCCACCCCCCCCGCACCAACATTATCAATTGGATTTTGGGTACCCAATTCAGCTTTTTGGTAGGGTGGAGATTCGAACTTGGGACCTATCTTGGAGGATTGCCTTCTCCTCTCCAACTCACCTATAACACCTGGGTGTCCATAAAGGATATATTACCTCTAGAGCTCTTTTCCAAATTTATATAATTTTGATGAGCACCGGGCGACTGATAGCAGAGGCAGGGAGTATGACAAGTGATATTGCTAAAGGATCTGATGCAGTAAAATCTGTGTTCAATATTTTAGGCAGAGAAAGCCGCATTAACTCCAATGATGAGAAGGGTGAAACATTGAACATGATAGAAGGGAATATAGATTTACAAAATGTGGACTTTGCTTATCCAGCTCGTCCAGATATTATGATCTTTAAGGGTTTTAGCCTCCACATAAAAAAAGGTAGAACGATTGCACTTGTTGGGAAGAGTGGCTCTGGAAAATCAACAATAATTGGATTGATTGAGAGGTTCTATGACCCACTAAAAGGCACCATAAAAATTGATGGGAAGGACATTCGTGTGTTCAACTTGAGGAGTTCGAGGCAACATATAGCCCTTGTCAGTCAAGAGCCTGTCCTATTTACAGGAAGCATTCGAGATAACATTTGTTATGGAAAAGGAGAATGCAACAGAGGTAGAGGTAGAGATGATCGAGGCTGCAGAGGCTGCCAATGCTCATAAATTCATAAGGTAAGATAATACATAAATTAATGGTCATTTTTAGTTACACTTCAATTATAAAAAGTTTAATTAATTTAGTTACAATGGAATCTGCAACTACAGCTGCTTGAAAGACGGGTACAATACAAACAATGGAGATAGAGGAGTGCAGTTATCAGGAGGGCAAAAGCAAAGGATAGCAATAGCAAGGGCAATCATAAAGAATCCAAGAATATTATTATTAGACGAAGCAACCAATGCTTTTATGTTGAGGTTAAGTGAGATTCGAACTCAAATATATGTTAAAAAAATGAAAACGTTTTTTTCGTTTGTGGAATATACGTGGCTTTATGCCCTTTACCATAAATGTGGGAAACCTTTCATTAGCTTTTAATTCTCTTCTTCATGTGGGAAATCCTAATAATTATGATTCTTCAAAAGTAAGATGTCTAAGGTTCTTGGATTTACTAAGTCAAGTTTCTTTGTCCACTCCCAAAATCACAAGTCAACCTTTTCGAATATGAGTTTTACTATCTTGATAAGGTTCTAACTATTAACATCTACATATGTCATCATTACAAATAAATAAGATGTTAGGAGGAAGGTTGTTGATTATAAAATAATACAATTGGAATCATATCAATAGTACATAACAAAATTTAAAAAATAATGAATATTATAATATAATAAAATATTATTATTATATACACTATAAATAATTAAATAATATTAAAAATAAATAAAAATAAAAGTAAAAAAAAAATCCTGAGGTACTCCTCACAATGAGTTTTAGGGCAGGTATTTTGCCCAAGCACTTCCCTCAGTTTTCGAAAATATATATTAAAACTTTTTAATTAAAATAATATATTATAATTATTATAGTTATATTAAAAAAAAAAAATTATTTATATATAATTGAAAAAAATCCACCATATTGCATTTATCAACAAAATTAGACATGAAACCAAAAACCAAAAAACTAACAAAGACAACAGTTTAATCTGAAGTTTTATAATCAGATTGGAGGCAGAGGGGTTAAAGGCTTTCTTAATTTATCTCTAAGTAATATCGATGCAAATACGCCAATTATTCTGATAATTAAAACTTTTAAATACTGATGACTATTTAATTTTTCATTACCTGTAAACTTGAATCATTAACCTTTATTTCATGAAAATTATTTTATAGTTTAACTAGAAGTTTTGTATATTTTCACCACTATACAAAAACCTTTTAATCTAAGAAAGAGTTTTGCATATCCTAATGTATTATGACATATAAAATTACTTGGATATGTCAAATTTAAAAATTAAAATTTAAAATTTGAAATGTGTTAAATACGCAACAAACTAAGGTTTGTTTAGAGTTCACAGTGTCAGCGTCGCCTACGCTCGCTAAAAGTTAAGAGAATCTTATCAAAATTAAGTGTTTAGAGTTCACAGTGTCGGTAAAAGTTAAGAGAATCTTATCAAAATTAAGTGCTTTAGAACATGCCATTAAGAAGGAAAGTAGAGAAGCTGTCAAATTCCAAAGTCTAGACAACTAGTAGCTATAGATCTTTAGATACCAAAGGGCATGTGACACAGTTGACAGTGTCATTTAGAAATTCATCCATTAAATAAATTTACATGTACTCCAGTGGTCTCATGTCATGATGACACACACCTACCTACCTGCCTTGTAATGCTAGGTCCTGTTGTCTATTCTTTATTTTATTTCGAACGTGGTAAACCTAATCACTTTTTTTAAACCTGCTTTATTGATCTCTTATTCTATCACATACATGTTGTGATCTTGAGAATCATGTTAAAAAATAGTGTCTGCTTAGTTGGAGGGTAAGTTTATTTTGGAGGAGTCTTTGTTTAAAAGAGAGCCTATTTACAAAGAGATAAGTTGAAGGGTAAAGTTATTCAGAAGGAGATAGGTTTAGATGGTATGGTAGTTGTTGATTAGTTGTTTCAAGATAAAGTTTATAAAAACAATATTTACCAGTTTCTCTATATTAAAAAAACATTAATAAATAAATATAATAATTAGAGGGTAAGGTTATTTAGAAGGAGTGTTTGCTTAAAATAGAAAGCCTATTTACAAAGGGTAAGGTTATTCAGAAGAAGATAGGTTTAAATGGTATGGTAGTTGTTGATTAGTTGTTTCAAAATAAAGTTTATAAAAACAATATTTACCAATTTCTCTAAATTAAAAAAACATTAATAAATAAATATAATAATTACATAAGCATTTTAACTGTTTTATAAACATTAATAAATAAAAATAATAATTACATAAACATAACACAGTGGGTATTAAAAAAATCCACTCACAATGACGATCTTAATCACAAATCTGGTCATTCATAGGCCTCTTCACGGTCGTCCAGAACGCGCTTCCGTCACAGGTGCAGGGCTGGTGGGATTGCTTCAAAGATGTCTACAGCCCCAATTCGTACATCAAAATCCCCGAAATTGACGGTTACTGCGGCGTGGACGTGAACGAGCTCTACCGGAGCGTCCAGCTGTACCTGAGCAGCCTTGATGTGGCGGCCCAGTCGAGGCGGGTGAGCGTCACCCACGCCACGAACTCGCGCCAGCTGTCTTTCACGTCGGCGCCCAACCAGACGATGGCGGACGCCTTCGAGGGGTCCAGGATGCGGTGGACGCACCACGTGGAAACGTCCCACGACACGCTTGAGGAGAAGCGGAGCTTCCGCCTGCAGATGAAGAAGCGCGACCGCGCCGAGGAATTCGACGGCCACAGCCGCGACCGCAAGCTGTACACCAACAGCGGCCATGCCTCCCGCGGCTAGACGGCCGTGCCCTTCCGCCACCCGGCCACCTTCGCCACGCTGGCGCTTGACCCGCTGGTGATGGACGCGATCCGGTCTGACCTGGACGCCTTCACCGTGGGTAAAGACTTCTACCGCCGTGTCGGCCGCGCGTGGAAGCGCGGTTACCTCTTCCACGGTCCGCCGGGCACCGGGAAATCGAGCCTGATCACCGCCATAGCCAACTACCTCCACTACGACCTGGAACCGACAAAGGTCACCGACAATTCCGAGCTCCGGGCGCTTCTCATCCAAACCACCAAAAGATCGATAATCGTGACTGCTCGCTCGATCTGACAGAGCGCCTCTCGCGGCTTCTGCCGTCGGAAAAAGGCCGTACCGGTCGACGGCGATGACACCAGCGTCACGCTTTTCGGCCTCCTCAACTTCACCGACGGCCTCTGGTCTCCACCTGCACATCCTACTCTCCACCTTTGGCTTTCCGGCCTTCAAACGCCTCGCTTTCAATTACCTCGACCTCGGAATCGAACACCATAACCTGTTTCCCGTTGTGGAGTAGAGCATAAAAAATAAACGGTGAAGCCTCCGGTGGAGTGAAGAAGAAGCCTCGGGTGGAGCGATCGATGGTGAAGAAACAACCGTTGATTGAGGGGCGGCGGAAGCGGGAGCGGGACAAGAAACAACCGTTGATTGAGGGGCGGCGAGGACAAAAAAACGGTGGTCGTAGAAAAAGCAGCCGGCCGAAACAACCGTTGAGCTTGAAATACATTGCGTACGGTGCATGGGATTCCATATCATAACTGAATATCTGAACTGAGGGGAAACAACGGCCACCCACAATGGGATTCACCTGCGGAGATGAACGATTTAAACACATCTGGCAGGATGGCGACGGATCTCGGAGGGCATTAATGGCGAGAATTTGGTAGGTTAGGCCCATAACGATTTAAATATATAGCTTGTCTTCATTACATATTACGGTCCCTCTAATCTTCCTCCCTGATGAGTGCGTTGCCTTGCTGTAGTGGGCTCGGTATGGAAGGTTCCTATAGATTTTTTTTCATGAGACCTAAGATAATTTGGAGGAGTATTATTTAAAGAAGAGTAGTGTTTAGAGTGTTATTTGAATCGCAATAAAATAGTATCTTATTTATTTTTTGATTGGTAAGAGAGTTTTGAAAGGTTTACCAAAAAATAGTTAAAAAATGTTTTTAATCATTTGAAATAAAAAGGAAGTATCTTTTTCAAAATAATTAAGAAGAAAGATAAAAACATATATAAGAATTTTTATATAAATAATTCTCAAAGTGTTAAAACATGTTAAGAAGTATCTTTTAAGAAGAAAGATAAAAATAGATGATATAAATAATTTTCAAAGTGTTAAAACGTCTTCATTTTTCTTTATAATTATTTATAAAAATAAAAAATAAACTTTATCAAAATAAACTTTAATTTTCAT
>JAQPPZ010008336.1:0-12761 GCA_028583015.1 Wollemia nobilis
TTTTGCTACAAAAAATAACCCTGTGATAAAGTTTCTCTCCTAAATTTTGTTGCTTCATCTTCTTCGGGTTGAGTTTGACTATGTTGACCATGGATTCTACTTGCATCACAAGCGGGTGGAAAACAACATAGAGCTCATTTTCAACTCCTTTTTAGGGTGTACACCTTTTCTCCTTCAATTTTCACCAGGCACTATTTGACAGTGTTGACTGCAGAATTTATATTATATTATGGTGATTGAAAATAGCATAAAACTCCTCTTATCTTCATGTTAGGGCACTTACCTTATTACAACTCTGCTACTCCAAAGCCCATTGAATGAGCTTTAATTGAGTTGACCACAGATTTTGTCTTTGGTGGATCTTATTGTTAAGAATTCTCCATGCGAAAACTTACTCTAGCTCATTCTCCAACATTCTTTTCCTCTTCTCCAAATTCCTCTAAGAATTTTTTGTTTGTGCTGATTCAAAAATTTTGATCCTCGGTGGAATAATGCACTTCCTTGAGGGTTCTTCACCACTAAGCCAAAATTTTCAAAATGTTGCTAAGTATGTAGCCTTTTAGGCTTACAGATGGTACCTAGAATTATAGACCTTTTGATTACCAATAGAATATATGACTATCACATTGGAGGACATGTGGTGGATCCTATTCATCCCCATTAGGGGGAGAGTAGTTTATAGAGCACAAGGGCAATAGATAATGCTACAATATTATCAAGGGATTGGACCCAAGAGATCTAGTAGAGTGGGATCCATGTAGATGAGTTTTAAAATCAATATGGAGTAGATGCATTTACAACTATTTTCTATGGGGTGGTGGCTGGGTTCCTAGTGTTACACATGAGTAGCAAACACCTACCATGGGCAATGGTAGGGTTAGTGGTAGACATGCGAGATCAATGGATCAAATTCACATGGGTCTATATCTAAAGAATAATATGTTAGAGTATTATTACCTTATTTGGTAATATCTCTATTTATTCTAGGTAGTTAGTTTGTTTACTATCTTAGGTTAGTTTGTTATTTATGTTAGCATGTTTTTGTTATATGTTAGCGCTATTAGCTCATGTATTGAGCTATTGTTAGCTATTCATATTGCTATATAACTATAGCATTATATTTAATAAATTACTGCTTACTCTGACATGGTATCAGAGCAGGTGTGAGGAGACCTTGCTCCAATTCTGACACATTACGTTTCGTTCTAGTTTTTTTTTTTTGGTTTCATTCTAGGTCTTTGCTAGACTCGAATGGACGCAGCTGTTCCAGACCCTTTTTGTTGGATGCATTGCAGTTGTTCCAAACCCTTTTGCTGGATGCGAGACATCGTGTGATCTTTGCCTCTCGTGGGATCATCGTATGCAGAGATGATAGAATTTGTAGGCTCCCAAATTTGGGCGACGTCCATTTGACCTCTGCACAAAATATGTTGAGCTCAATAGACGCAGGTTTTACAGCCAATTGACATCCGATTTGTAGGCGATCGTCCAGACGAAGCATGTGTTGCAGAAGGATGACTCAGGTTGATTTCAAATCTAAACCATTCACGCAAAGCTTTAGTGGACAGAGATCGTTGGCTCGATCGAGGAGAGAACACGACATTTGAAGGCCCAAGTTCACAGCGCACTTGTAGATGGTGATCATTTTTCCAGCAGATAGTGAAGCGAACCTGTTTGCAACAAGAAATTTCATTATTATTTTTGGTTTGCGTTTATGTTAACCTATTGCAGTCGAAGAAATCTTTCAGCCAGCGTTTGACGTCGCTAGCTGCCAACGTCAATATCGACTAGCCGAATAGTTGCAATGTTGTGGGTTACTACTCCCGCGTGATCTCGTTCAGCCAGAGGAAAAATTAAAGGTTGAAAGCCGCCAATCAGCGAAACACCGCTGTGTTGGTGAAAATCCTAGCACGTAGATGTTCTCAAATAAAGGGTTGTTTCCCTTTATACACGGCGAGCAAGATAGCTCAGCCGGTTGGTGCTGAGGAGTTAAGGTGGGCCAGCCGGGAGGTCACTGGTTCGACTCCCATGGAGGCTCAAGGTAAAGTTTTTTATTTATTTTGATTTACAAATAATTGTTTTAATTTTATTAATTAAATTTTTCTTTGGCTTTAAAACAACAAAAAATATATTTCTTAATTTTATTTTAAATTGAGAAATTACTATTTTGTTTTAAGTTAAAAGTTAAATTTATTTCTTAAAATTAACCTTTTTGTTTGTTTCAAAATTAAACACAAACTTTTACATACCTTTGGAGCAACATCCTCATTTTTTTTGCTGCATAAGTGAAGGGGGGATTTTTTTTCCCTCATTGAGCAATTCACATAAAATCATCAAACCTCAAAACCTGTTTTTTTAGGCTTCATAAACAACAAACTTCTTTTGTTTGAAGTACTTCACATAGGGGGGATTTTTTTGATGACATTTTTGTGCTAATCTGCCTAAGAGGCAAATATTGTAATTTTTTTACAAACCAGTAAAAAAAGCCTTCTGGAGCGCCCATTTTGCGCTTCCAAAAAATTTTGGACTCCAGGGGCGCTGCCCCTTGGAACCCCGTACAGGGGAGATATAATTTTTGCAAAATCAAGGGGGAAGACTTATAAGGGTGCATTTTCGGCAGTGACCGACACCTTAGTCAAATTTACTTTTGCAAAATTAATTGTAAAAGGTGTATTTTTGGCTGTGAACAACACCTTAAAAGAATGGGCAGATCAAAGAAAAATATAGCCCTAAAAACTAATGTTGCTAAATCAGTTAAAGACCCATACTTTCCACCAGAGATTGATGGGTTGGATTTTTATGAGGAGGGCACATTCCTCACACTAAACAATGGTTTAGTAGCTCTCCTCGATGATTTTGAGTCTTGCATAGACCTTCAGACAAATGGTGCTCAAGTTCCTATTGGCGTTCTAAGGGGCATATACCTGGTCTTTGTTGCACTTGACCGTGCCCAACGTAAATTGGAAATAAATGAGGAAAGCAACGTCCTAAAGGCAAACGCTTGTTGTGACACAAGTGACCTTCAGCCCATTGTGGTGAAAGCTTGTTGTGACACGAGTGACCTTCAGCCCATTGTGGCACATGCTTGTTGTGATACAGGTGACCTCATACCTTCTATGGTAGATATCAGTTGTAGCACAGGTGATCTCATTTTAGTAGCAGATTTTGCTTGTGACACTAGTGACTTAAAAACTGAACCTCCTCAAAAAGAGCTCCATAATCTCATCAATAATGACAAATGCAATATTGTTAAAAGCATTGATGAAGATGTTGAAATTGGGTGTTTTGAAAAACACACCAAAGGATTTGGTTCCAAAATAATGAAGAAAATGGGATTCAATGGTGAGAGATTAGCTAAACAAGAACAAGGCATTAAAACTCCTATAATGCCAAATTTTAGGGCAAAGAATGAAGGCCTTGGATATACTGGACAAACAAGTACCGGTAATTCCATGTTTGTAAAACCTAAATCTCCTACATCTCCTAAAAAACATTGTTGCAGTCACTGTGGAAAGGCAGGACATGTTGCAGCTAAGTTTTGGAGATTACATCCTTGTGATTCATGTGGATATATGAATCGTTCTTCTTAAAAATGTTGGTACAAAGTGAAAATGGCCAACAAGGTTCATATTGATTGTGGATGGACAGATCTCACACAATGGACCATGATGAAAGAAATGTTGTATGGCTTCTACCAAAAAGGTAAAACCTATGGTAGACCTCGAGGCAAATCCAGTGACAGACCGAGTGGTAGTCCCAGAGATAATGACCCAGAGACAGACCTAAAGATAGACCCAGTGACAAAATTCCAGAGGCAGATCTACAGGCAGATCCAGAGGCAATGATCTAGAGGTAGATTCATAGGCAGATCCAGAGATAGACCCAGTGGTACAATTCTAGAGGTATGCTTAGAGCCCAATCCAGAGCCATGAGCCAGAGCCAGCGCTAAAGACAAAGCACGAGCCGTAATTCTTTCATTTCTCTTCTTCTTCTTTCACTGTATTGGGGCAGTTATATACTTTACCCAAATATTGTTGTATGGGGGGATGTTAGCATAGCTAGTAGTTATTTCATTACCCAAATAATGTAATAAGGGGGGATGTTAGAGTATTATTACCTTATTTGGTAATATCTCTATTTATTCTAGGTAGTTAGTTTGTTTACTATCCTAGGTTAGTTTGTTATTTATGTTAGCATGTTTTTGTTATACGTTAGCGCTATTAGCTCACGTATTGAGCTATTGTTAGCTATTCATATTGCTATATAACTATAGCATTATATTTAATAAATAACTGCTTACTCTGACATAATACACTCGACTATATATGTTAGCCTTGAGTTTGTAAATACATGGTGTGGATGGTTGTTAATCTATGGAATATAGTTTGAGCACTTAGTTTTCCAATCAAGATGTCTAAGTTAGTACTTCAATGTATCCTCTTTGTTCTATCCAAGACTGTATCCTTCCTTACTGAAGAACAATTTTCCACTATGAATAAAGGAGCTATCTTGAATCATATCTTGTCTCTATTATTTTTGTTGAATGTGATGAATTAAATTATATTAAGAGGGAAGGATCTAGACTGGAATGGGCTGATAAGGAACCATCAGCCGATTATAGTTGTTATGTTCTCTTTCCTCCATTATTAGTTAGATTTCAAGTTATGTCTAGATCACTTAGCTAGAATACATTTTAGAATTTAAGTATAGAAGTTAGTCATTAGATTTTATAGTTCCTTAGTAGTTTTGATGGCACCAATTCCAACCATGGTCCTATTTTAGTAATCCATTCTTTAGGATACATTTTCAATGCTTTGCCAAGTTTTCAGTCATGTTTTCTTAAGTATAAACCCTTCAACAAATATCGAAGGAAGATAGTGGCTTATATTGAGCCATCTCCTTTTAAATCCAACCTGGTCGATAAATTTGAGTGATAAGTTAAGTTCCTTTTGAGAAAAGAAAATCAATGACATTTGCAAGTTAGTTTTAGAACCCATCACTTTTTGGTGCCGTTGTCGGGGAAGGAGTGTAAAAACTATCTAGCTAAGCACAAATTGGAGTCTCAAAATTGCTCAGACTTGAAGGATTATCTACTTATAGTAATAGCATATGCGCATGTGCTAGGAGGACAAAGCAGTGGAGTAATTCTCAAGTGGAAAAGCATGAACGGGTTAGGTTTGTCTAAATATTTTGCTTTCAGTATGTTTTCAAAATGTTTTTATAATGTTTTTAGTATAAATTCAGTATGTTTTAAATAGCTTTAATAGTTTTTAATATTTAGATTACCATAGAATTCATTAGGTTAGATATTTGTTAAGTCCTTATTTAGACATAGGAGGAGAAATGAGTGGATGACTCATCCACAGGATGACTGTGGTCATTTCATTTCAAAAGCCAATTTACCCCCCTTGAGAGAAGAACCAACTACTGGAGAGGAAGAGAGTACAATACAACAAGGAGAGGAAATCCTACAACAAGACATTTTAACTTCCACAGTAGATCAGTAGGCTTCAACTTCATTAGCTACTGATGAACAATCATCTCTTACTGAAGAGACTTATGAACCTTTGATTATCTATCCCGCAGTCTCTCAAGATCAACCTTTCAATTCTAAAATCCAAACATACACTTCTCAATATCAGCCATTTAACACTGGAGCTGAACCATCACCTACCTATACTGAGAGAACTGAACATACTGAAGGAAGAACAACCTATTTAACTGATGAAGAACTTACACATTCTTCTGATCCTTCAGATAGGTCAATTACTCCTAGATATCCCTACATTCATAGGTGGTGGACTCCTTGGGCTTACCAAATGGCTGATGAGGATAGATATGCAACAGATAGGGACACTCGTACTACCTTTACTTTCCCCATTCAACTTCCAATAGTTGATGGAGGTTGAGGTGATGTTGCTGCCCAAGGGCAGATGAAATATATTTCACCCTCAGTTCTACCTACCTTTATAGGTATACAAACTGAATATCCTGATGCCTTTTTGTTTGAATTCAAGGTCCTTTGTCATACCTATGACTACATGAATGATACTCAAAAGTTAAAACTATTTCCATCTACATTAAAAGATGTAGCCTTAAGGTGGTTTATGGGGTTATCTAAAAATTTTGTTACTACTTGGGAAGGCAGAAATGGCATGAAGGAAATCTTCTTGGAGAAATATCAAGACTACTGTAGGGTGAGGAATAGTGAGGATGAATTATTTAGGATGAATCAGAAAGAAAATTAACCTTTGGAAGACTACATTGAAAGATTTAAGTTTGTCCTAAAATGTGGAAACATAAACCTTGATGAGAGTATGATGAAAACAATATTTCTAAAAGGTTTAAGGGAAGATTCAATGGACACATTAAATGTCATAGGTGGAGGAGATATCTCTAATTAGATATTTGAGAAAATTGTTGATCTATGCACCAATTACTCAAGAACAAGACCACTAGTGAGAAGTAACAACAAAACTGTAGGAGTATCAGGAGGTGTAACTCAGACTGAGATATCAAATATGTTTGAAAGTTTAAAAATAGAGTTACTTGGTACTTTAACTTCTTCTATGGACATGATGAAAAAAAATAAGAGATTTTTGAAGGTGTGTACTGTCCCAGATGCAAAAAGAAACATGCAATTCATGAATTTCCTATGGACAAATCCACCATCTACAGCATTTGTGATCAGCTCCATGCCACTGAAGATTGCAAGCACATTTTTGTTGTTAAAATAGAATTGAAGGAACCAAAAGTACAAAATGCAGAAGAGGTATATTTCATAGCACAAAGAAGGCCAATGCAAAGTTATAATCAAGGACGCTATCCATCAGGTAATCCTAATCCATACTCTCCTTATAATTTTATATACAATAATCCAAATTGGAAAAATCAATAGTCACAATGGTCTCAACCTAAGCCTCAATGGCCTCCCAATCCACCATCTTGGTTTCAAGGTGATTGGTATCCCACCAATCAACAGTGGCCACAACAGAATTGGAGAAATCCACAATGGTCCCAACCTCAATCAAATGTTCAAATCAACCCAGTTAGAGGTCAAAACCAAAACCTTCCACAACCACAACAACAACATTTCCTACCACCTCCACAAGGAAATCCTCCAAAAGAACTACCTCTTCCTGCTCAACCTGTTCCAAACCTAAACAATAGATCGGTTCAACAACCAGTCTATGAAACTGAGGGAACTTATTCCATTCACTTGATGCCTCACAATCAGATAGAGTTGAGATCAAGAAAAGTTTTGCCCAATTCTTCATCCTCTCCTATGATTATAGAAGAGAATGAAGACACAATTTCAATAAGTCCTAACAACATGGAAACCAAGTATGTTACTGTAGAAAATATTCCCACTCCACAACCTGTCAATCCTACAGAATCAACTATTTGGATAACAAAACCAGTTTCTAAAAATGTAGTAAGTGAAGAAAAGAGCTCAACAAAGTTAGAAAAAGCTCCCTTTCCTAAATGTCTAAACATTACAAGGGAGTTACCTAAGCCTGAGTTTGATTTAATGGTTGAACTTAGGAACATTAATGTTAAGATCCCTCTCTTACATGCTTTGAAAGACATTCTCATTTATGCAAAGGCCATTAGAGATTTGTGTGTAAATTGACCAGCTACAAAATGCAAGGATGTCAAGACAATAGACATAATAGGGCAATTATCAGATGTTATGATAGGAAACTTGGTTCAACCTAAGTATTCTGATCCAGGAGTCCCTATATTGACACTACACATAGGACATTGTAGCTTACACAATGTACTGATCGACCTTGGTGCAGCTATAAACGTAATGACAAAGGATACTATGCTTAAAGTCAACTTATCAAATCTGAGATCTACCTCTACAATTCTTCAATTAGTAGATAGATCTACAGTAAAACCGAAAGGTATTTTAGACAACATTATGGTCACAGTTTCCTCTTGGGAGTACCCTGTTGACTTCATAGTGTTGCAAACCAAAACCAGTCTAGGAGGACACCCGATCATCTTAGGAAGACCATGGATGGCTACAACAGATGCATGCATCAGTTGTAGGACTGGAATAATGACAATATCTGATGGAGTACATTTTAAAACTTTGACACTTTATTCTCTAGCAGCTCCCATCGATTCTTATTTGGAAACCTTATGGGTTGACAAGTTAGATGAAGGTGAGGTAATCCAGTCTTTAGCTATGATAACTGCTCAAAACCACCACTTTGAAGAAGTTGAATCTGATAATTCACTAACACTTGATTATGATACTATGACAGATTTAGAACACCAAGAGTCTAGTGAGTTGTCTTATCAAGATACTTTGAAATGCTTCTTCAAAAATATTTCTGAAATTTGATTCAAATAGTTCTTCTTATGAACAAGTTGAAATAGCACCCAATAAACACTTGAACATCAACAATCAGCTACACACATCCCAAAAACAATAGTTAGTACAAATGCTTACAAAATTCCAAGGAGCATTCACATGGGAGTATCAAGACATGAAAGGTATACATTCATCAGTTTGTACACATCATATTTATATTAAGGATGAATGCACCCCTGTGAGACAACCACAAAGGAGGATTAATCCAGCATTAACTCAAGTTGTCAAGACTGAAATCCAAAAACTCTTAGATGTTGGCTTTATATATCCTATTTTCGATAGCCAATGGGTATCCCCACTTGTCATAGTTCCAAAGAAAAATGGTAAATGGCGGGTTTGCATTGACTATAGAGAACTGAACAAGGCCACTAAAAAGGATTATTTTCCTTTACCTTTTATTGATTAGGTTCTTGACACATTGGCAGGTAAGAAGTTTTTCTGTTTTCTTGATGGCTTTAGTGGATATAACTAGATCAATGTGGTAGAGGAAGACCAAGACAAAACCACTTTCACATGTCCATGGGGCACATATGCATACCGAGTGTTGCCTTTTGGGTTGTGCAATGCACCGACAACATTTCAAAGGGCTGTAATTTCCATCTTTGCTGATTTAAATCATGAATGTTTAGAAATTTACATGGATGATTTTACTATTTTTGGGAATACTTTTGAAGAGACACCAAAAAATTTGTAGCAGGTACTGATAAGATGTAAATATCAAAACCTCTCACTCAACCATGAGAAATGTTTCATAATGATGACTGAGGAAGTTGTGTTTGGTCATTACATCTCTACTGATGGCATAAAGGTAGATCCAACAAAAAATAGAGGTAATCAATTCACTACCAGCACCTCTAAATCAAACTGATGTTAGAAGCTTTTTAGGCCATGCCGATTATTACCGTAGGTTTATCAAAAATTTCAGTCAAACAACAACTCCATTATTTATTTTACTCACTAAAACTAATGAATTCAAATGGGACAAAGAGTATCAAAATGCATTTGAAAGTTTGAAGGAGAAATTGACAACTACACCTATCTTGAGAGGACCAAATTGGGAGTTGCCTTTCCACATTCACACCGATGCATCAAACCAAGCATTAGGGGAAGTCCTCACACAAATTCAAGAAGAAGTACCTTATGTTATTTATTATGTGAGTAAGAATCTGAATGAAGCTGAGCTTAATTACACTATTACAAAAAAGGAATTTTTGGCTGTGGTTTATGTGATTAATAAGTTTAGACATTATATTACAAGTTACAGAGTGTTTGTTCATACTGATCATAGTGCTATCAAATACTTGATGAATAAGGCAGTAATTAGTGGCAGGATTATCCGTTGGTTACTCCTTCAAGAATTTGATATTACAATTTTGGACAAACCAGGAAAAGATAATGTCTTGGCTGACCATATCTCTAGGCTACAACTACCTACTGACCCTGATATTGTGTAGGATACCTTTCCAGATGAACACTTGTTTGCTATTTCCATCCATTCCCCTTGGTATGCTGACATTGCAAATTATTTGGTAACAAGGAAAATACCTCAACACTTCTCACCTCATGAAAGAAGAAAACTCATTCATGAGAGCTCACCATACACTTGGATTGATGGTATTCTCTTTAATTTTTGCCCTGATCATGTTGTTCGCAGGTGCATACAAGAGGAAGATAGTTTTGATGTTTTAAGAGCAGCCCATGATGAGCCATGTGGTGGCCATAATGTAGCTAAGAGGACTATTCATAAAGTGTTACAAACTAGTTACTATTGGCCGAATCTGCATAGAGATGCACAAGTTTATGTAACAAGGTGTGATCCATGTCAGAGAATGGGGATACCTAACCCTTCATCCAAAATGCCTCTCCATCCACAGGTAGTCTTAGAACCTTTTGAAAAGTGGGGGCTAGATTTTGTAGGTCCTATAAGTCCTCTTTATCAATTCAATGAATACATTCTAGTGTGCACTAATTATGTTACAAAGTGGACTGAAGTTAAGGCCATGCCAAATACTAGGAAAGAAAAAGTTGTTGACTTACTTTATGAGAATATCTTACAGAGATTTGGAGCCCCTAGGGATATTGTGTCCGACCAAGGTCCCCAATTCATGTCGGATGTAATTTCTACCTTTGTTAGAAGATATCAAATAGCTCGTAGAAAATATTCACCTTACCATCCACAAGCCAATGGACAGGTAGAAGTCACCAATAGGGAGTTAGAAAATATCTTGACAAAAATAGTTGCTTCCCATAGGATAGATTGGTTCCATAAGCTCAAGGAAGCTATTTGGGCATATAATACTACATGGAAGTCTACCACCAGTCTCACCTCTTACCAAATGGTTTATGGTAAGAATGCAGTCATGCCAATAGAGTTTGAAATATTAACTCTTCGAACAACATTTGAAGTAGGCATTGATCTTTCCACCATTCAAAAGAAACACTTGTTGTAGTTGAATGCCTTGGATGAACTTAGATTGAATGCTCTTCAAAGAACAAAAATTCTACAAGAGCAAAGAAATAAATGGCATGACAAAAACATAGTTCCAAGGACCTTTCAAACAAGATATTGGGCACTTTTATATGATTCTAAATTTTAGGACTTCAAAGGTAAGATAAGAACAAGGTGGTTGGGTCCTTATGAAGTTGAAGAAGTTTTTGGAAATGGAATAGTGAAGCTAAAAACTATAGATGATGTAGATTTCGGTCTACTAGTCAATGGTCATAGGCTTAAGCTTTATAGGAAGCCTATCTCTAAGTCATATTTCATCAAAAATATCACTCAACAGAAGGAACTACAATTCATCCATGAATTGCAGCCTCATTCTGAACTGGGAGTCTCTATCTTGAATAAAAAATAAATAAATAAATAGTCTACGTGTGAAAACCAGTTTTGGCACACATAGGGCAAAAATAGAAAAAAAAAAAAAAATGGTTTCTAAATTGTTTGTTTATGCAGATTTGATCCTCATATTCCTTGGTGGATCCATTTATTTCCAGCGATTCATATGATCAATGCATTCTAGTCTTGAATGATAAATACTTAAGCATCTTTCTTCCATTTATACATAGTTTGTATTCGTTCATTTTATTTTTCTTACATGTATGTTATTAACTATGAATATTATTTGTATTACTCTATTTATATTAAAAATTATCCCTTCCTTGTTTGATAAGTACATCCTTATAGTTGGGGGGAATAAAATTTTCCAAAATAGAGTCTTTAATACGTTTTCTCCAATTTACTGAAGAAAAAAATAGTAGAATCCCCTGTTCCATTTATCGCTAGTTCAATTGAATGAGTTATTCAAATTTTGAATATATACTTAGTCCAAATGGCAATATATAATAAGTGCACAAATTCCATTTGGCATGAATTGAAACCATATAAAAACAAAATTTATAAAAAAAAAAAAGTGAAAAAAAGGTGGAAAGAAAAAAAAAAAAAAAAAAAAAAAAGAACAAGAGAAAAGATAAAATAACAAAAGGGAGAAGAAACGACTAACATCAACATAATCACAAGCTGCATCCGAACGTTGGCTACTCCAAATTAGTCATAGATTTCCTATGCTGCCAAAGTTGGCTGAATATCCACCAATTCCAAGAAATGATTGATATCATTACTTGGACACCTCACAAATTTTTCATTTAATTCACATGCAGGATCAATGAAGGAGGATTGTTGGATCACATGCAAAGTACCATCTGTCTTCCATAAGTACCCTTTGCTGAATTATTTGCATCACCTCCCCAAAAAATTGCTTTAGTTATTTTTCTCTTACCTGCAAGTTTTACGAATTCTGTTGCAAAGATGTCGGGTCCTGTAAAGAGAGTCAAACCAGACAATTTTCAATCTCTACATATTGGCAAAAGGGCAAAGAAAATGCTCACAAAATTACACTAGTGGCAAGAATTTAAGCATTTTCAAGGGTCTAATGATAAAGTTGCTTATGATTTTGTAATGAATATGGATATCAACACCGTGGTTGCAAAGCTTGTCCATGGGGTCAAAGTTATAGTTTTAAAAAAGAATATTGCCAAGGTGTTGAATTTTCCAATGAAGGGAAAGAAATGGTACAGGTCAAAGGACCAAAATATCAAAAGCCTTGTTAGCAAGCTGTCATTTCGTGCCAAGTTGGATAGAGATGCTAATAAAAATATCAAGGGAATCCACACAAAACCTATGCCTCAAGAGTGGAAGGACGTAAGTAAAGTTGTTATCAAGTATTTTACTTTAGAGGGTAGATTCAATATCATCAATGGGTATCATTTAGTTTTCCTGTTACATGTGCATGATAGAAATAATAAACATTATCAGTTTAGTGTGCCATATTACTTGAAGAAGGAATTCCTAACCATGGCTAGAAAAGTTGAAAAT
>JAQPPZ010008337.1:0-13126 GCA_028583015.1 Wollemia nobilis
GTAGGTTTAACGGGAAAAAAGTCAAATCTTGACAAATGGTAGCTCAGATCCGCCACTTAATGCTTCCTTCATTGCATGGGAGTGTGTGTGAGTGTTTTCAAGCATTAGAGGTTGTTACAAGGGCAGTCATGAAGTCCCTATTCAGGGAGGAATCTCTTCCCCCCTGGGATGGCATGATTGCCAAGTGGTGCCTCTGCATGCCCATTTCAAGAGACCTCTAGGTCTATAAATTGGTGAGTTTCCTCACCCTAAAATATAGAGGAAAGGAGCATTTTGGAGCAATGAAGTGTTGTCATTTTATTTTCACACCCACACCCTTTCGAGTTGTGTCTTCCACATACTTTATCTCTTTTGGAGAAGAGGTCATAGGGTGGTTATTGGAAGCACAAATCTGGAACCAAACCCAAAATTTGGCCATAATATCCCACCCAATTTGCCAAAAATACCCCACAAAAGGTTTTGGACCCATCCCAAGTGGATTTGTGCCAAAATCAAGCCCCAAACGACGGGCGGCCTACCCCATGGATGCCCCCTTTCACACTGCTACAGTCCTAATCACCCCTCTTCGGAGCGATGGGAAATATGTGGCATATTTTATTTCTTTCATTTTTTCATTCAATTCTATGATGCTTAGATAGGTTGTTATTTAAATTTCATCTTGTTTTGAGCAATTTTGATCACGTTTCTATCTTCGGTCGCCTTTACTAACTTGTAGGTAGAATCATCAAATTCTTATTGATAGAGTCTGAATCAAGAAAATCTAACCATCTAGGTCTTCCCAAAATACCCCAAATTAGCTAACCCCAAGTTTGGTGTCTTTTAGAGCTTCCTAGGTAGGACATTTGGGACAACACCTTTTTAGCATTTTGTTGCAGGTAAATTCATCCCGGCCCAGAGCAAATTCAAATCGGCAAGGAATTTCTTGACTGTTCTTTTTGTAGTACCCTCCTGGTGATGTCTTGATGCCCCTGTCAAATTTTTAGAGCATTTGGATTCATTTCAATCATAGTTTAATTCACTTTTCTCATTCACTTATTATAGGCTTGGGGATTGCATGCTTTACTTTATCTGCAAGTGCTACTGACTATTTCTTGTTCATTTGAATGTAGGTTCTGGACATCGGATGAGCAGCAAGTAGTCAAGACTCATCAACGCAAGTGGTGGCGATGTTTGGTCCGCCCATTTTACATGTGGGCAAGCGGAAGAAGGAAGGGAATCCATGGATGTAACAAGAATGCATATTTAAAAGCTCCTAGCCCTTGGAAGGGGAGGATGCGCATTGTAACCGAGTTTTGAAACAATATCAATAAAAATGGCTGTCTTATGTATTGGATTTTGTTTAAAGTTTTGATTCGTTCATGCTTTCCCTCTTTTCATGCGCTTTCAATTTGTAGGATTTAGCGTCAAGTCTAAGTTCAATTTGCATCGCATCTTCTCTTCCCTTTTTGCTTCTGTATCCTCGTGCTTCCAGTGGATATCACGGTGGCACCTTGTCCTCTATTTTTAATATCAGAGATCTAATCCAAAATTGGCCATTTTTCTTGCAGGTACTGAGTTTTTAGATGCTGGACTGCTATTTGTTCCAGCCTGAGGCGAATACAGGGCTGGAATTCATCCTACCCAGGGGCGAATGGGAATCTGCCCCACCCTGTGACGAATTCAGTCTTATAATTTGTTCCTCCCTGGGATGAATTTTTTTTTGTGCAATTTTAGGATAGAAACTCAGAACCATTCGATTTGGGCAGAGAAAAGGTAGGGATTCTAAACTTTTCTTGTCATTTTCTATTTTTAGTTTTTTTTTTTTAGGTTACTTGTTTTCTTAGGGAAATTTTTCTTTTACTGCTTGCTTGTTTCCCTTTTGCAAAATAAAAAGAACCCCACACATCACGTGGCAACATAAACACCAAGGAGCTGGTCATAAAACCCCAGCCCTTGATCAAGACCAACGGTGGATTTCATCACCACCTTGGCTTGAATTTTGCATTCATAAACCTCGATCACTATTGTTGCTAGACATAAATCCTGATGAAAACTGATCGAGTGTAGCTAGGGTGATTCTCAATGCACAAGGATAAGTCTTCTATGGTAGGTGTCAAAAATAAGGTGATCCCCCTTTCGTATCGCCTACGTTCCATGTACCATCTGCTCTCACGTACCTATAGTTTCCCTCACGTAAGGGTGGGTATATAGAGAGGTTGGTATATCGGCCTGGAAATGGTATATCGAAGGGCCAACCATTTTTGGGAGTCATAATAGCCATCATTTTGCATTTAAACGTTCTTTAAAACAAAACAAAAATAAAAAACACACTAAACCAGGTCTAGGACACACTTTCAATTTTTAAACGAGATAATTACTGCTTGTGGGTGTGTGTGATATTTTCTATTTAGTGTAGCATAAAAATCATAAAAAGAAAAAAAAAAACCTACGCATCTTGTAGGAAATCACCACCATGGTGTACACTCGTAGCCAATCCCAAGCAAGGGCGAAAGTTGCGGAGAGTGTACAAGGGGGCACAAGTCACCTCCGCTATAGTCCTAAGGACTTGGTCATTCTACCTTGGCGGACGGGCACACAAGAGAGTCCATGTTGTGGCATCTCAGAATGGGACTATAGGGGCACCCCTTTGAGGGGCATGCCCATACAGCATAGACCCCTTCAGGAGGAGTCCTTACATGTGGCACTCAATATAAATGGGAAAGCTCCCCTAGAAGCTTGATATGAATGGCCACAACATGATGAAGTGCTGGAGCATAGGGTCCATGAGGAGAGGCAACAAGATTATGTCATCCCTCCATTGCCCCCTCTCATTGTCAGAAACAACAAGACAAATTCGGAGCACAAGGCTCCTCTGGCAGGGCGAGCCAACTCCGCCCACCCCTTTCACACTTATGAAAGGGAAAATGAGGAAGACCCCTACCTTCCTCATGAGCAATATACAATGCAGGATCAATGTGCCTCTGCACCTGCTATTTACCAAAATCATATTTTGAGGCCAGAGCCTCGAGTGAATTTTGCCAACCTCGATAATGCGAAGTGACCTATAGAGATTTTGGATCACCACAACCGAGATAAATGCATAGGAGAGGCATCTAGGCCTCCTAGGCTCAATATGGCAGAACAGATCGACCTGGTAATTGCCAGACATACCGCCCGCCAAGCGCAGATTATGCAGCTTGAGCAAGATCAATAGCAGCTAGAGTGTCTATACCACCTTAGTAAAGAGCACATTCAATGCCAAGCAAATGAGCTTCTCCATAACACGATGCCTGAGAGGCTTCCAACCCCTTGCACCCAAAGTGCGGAACCTGTAGACACCAAAACAGCACCAATCCGATTATGTGACTACAAACACTGATCGCATTGACACACACAGCTTTCAGGGCAGCCCTCAGAGGTCAAACAGTGGTCCTAGCCACTTGCACAGCAGTTTTAGATGGTCAAAAAGTAAACAAAGCAAAGTTGGTCATTTTAACAAGGCAAAGCCCAAAAGAAAGCCTTGGTCGAGGGTGTCGCGAAATCGCGACACCAAAAGCCCAAAGGAAAGCCTTGGCCGAAGTGTCGTGATATCGCGACGTCGCGATATCGCGACACCAAAAGCCCAAAGGAAAGCCTTGGCCGAAGTGTCATGATATCGCGACATCACGATATCGCGACACCAAAAGCCCAAAGGAAAGCCTTGGCCAAAGTGTCACGATATCACGACGTCATGATATCGCGACACCAAAAGCCCAAAAGAAAGCCTTGGCCGAAGTGTCGCGATATCGCGACAAACTCCCGTATTTGTGCCTAGGCGGACTTTAACCAATCAAAGGCGGACTTTAACCAATCAAAGGCAGACTTTAACCAATCAAAGGCAGACTTTAACCATTAAAGTAGACATTAAATGAGTGGCAGCCGAAGACAGTCAATTATTGCCGCCTATTGTGCATGCGCGCGTAGGTGGGCAGATTGGCAGTTAGAGGACTGTCACAAAGGCAGTCATGTAAGCCCAAGTCAAGGAGGAGTCTCCTCCCTCTTGGGAAGGCATGGCCGCCACGTGGCATCCCTGCATGCCCTTCCAAAGAGACCCCATGGGTCTATAAAATGGTGGACTTTCCCACCCAAAAAGAGACAAGTTGGTAGACATTTTAAAAGCAACGAAGTGCTGCCAAATTAAACACCCGATTGCACTCCTTTTCGATTCATCTCTTCTACACCCGTAATCTCTTTCGCAAGAGAGGTTATTGGGTGGCTTTTAGAAGCGTGGATCCAGACCTAAACCCGACATTTTACCACATTTGATCCATCA
Source organism: Wollemia nobilis (assembly GCA_028583015.1). NCBI lineage: Eukaryota > Viridiplantae > Streptophyta > Pinopsida > Araucariales > Araucariaceae > Wollemia > Wollemia nobilis. The sequence goes on from JAQPPZ010008337.1 coordinate 4,292, forward strand.
ATTCGACGACACCACATTCTCTGAGATTTTGAGCCCATCCCTAGTGGATTGGCGTCAAAGTCAAGTTCTAACGGGGGCGGCCCGCTTGGGCACCCCACACTTTTGTTAGTTGCATGTTAATCTATTCTGTCATTGCATTATATCTCATTACATTCTCTTACGTTTTCAATGTTTACCATTACGTTCACATGTTTATCTAGATTTCAAAGCGTTTATCAAATATTATCATGCTCTCATTTTGCTATCCCACTACAGTACAACATTGATCACCTTTAATAGATCGAATATATCTTGCGTTATACTCTATGTTGTTTATATAGTTTACAGTTCGGATTTCAGAAACCGCTTATCAAATATTATCGTGTTTTTGCCGATTTTTGGTTCTTCACTAACTTGCAGGTAACAGCGATCAGATTCATCGACTGTTTTGCTCGTAGCACTTGAGTTATTTTATTCATTGGTTTAATCAATCTTTTGCATGCATTTCTTATTGATTTCTAAAGTCAAACGTTCTATCCTTTTGTTACAGGTGCTACTAACGCCTTTGTGTTTCTTTGATCGCAGGAGAAGCAGCAAGCAAGGATTCATCAGCATAAGCGGCGGCAACACTTTGGCCCGCCCATTTCAAATGTGGGCATGCGGAAAGAAGATTACTAATCATGATTGTAACTGAAAACATGCTAACACTCCTAGCCCCTAAAAAGGGAGGAGATGGATTGTAACCGAGTTTGGAATTAATATAAAAGGGTTGTGCTCCTGCTTTCTCTTTATGTTTTGTCTTGATTTGATTACGTTCGTCCTATTTCATGCATCGAGTTAGTTTTGTTTATATTGCATCTCAGTATTGTTTTTCTTTCCGAAATCTCATGCTTTCAGTGGCGATCACGGTGGGACCCTGTCCCCTATTTTTTTTTAGATTCAGAAACTGATTGAAATTTATGTTTTTGTGCTTAAAGGTACCGGGCCGAATCAGAAACAGCCGATTTGGGCGGAAAAGATAGCCGATTTGAGCAGAAAAGAGGTAAGGTTCCAAAACTGTACCTGTCATTTTTTTATTTTATTTTTATTATTATTTTTTGTTTCTATTTTTTTGTCAACTTTTACTTGCTTAGGGAAAGTTGTTTATGCTTGTTTCATTTTCATTAAATAAAATGAACCCCACACACATCACGTGGTAAAATTAAACCAAGGAGCTGGTCGTAAAACCCCAGCCCTTGATCAAGACCATCGGTGGATTTCATCACCACCTTGGCTTGATTTTGCATCCATCACCCCGATTGTCACTGTTGTTAGGCGTAAATCCTGACGAAAGCTGACCGAGTGTCGCTGGGGTGATTCCCATGCACGCGAGGATAAGTCTTCTATGGTAGGTGTCATTAACAGGACAATCCCCCTTTCGTACCGCCTATGTTCCACGTACCATCTGCTCTCACGTACCTATAGTTTCCCTCTCGTAAGGGCGGGTATATAGAGAGGTTGGTATATCGGTCCGACAATGGTATATTGAAGGGGCGACCATTTATGGGAGTCATATGAGCCAACATTATGCATTTAAACGTTCTTCAAAACTTGCAAAAACAAAACAAAACATCAAAATGCACTAAACCAGCTTTAGTACACACTATTAATCCTTAAAAGAGATAATCACTGTTTGTGTATGTGTGTGTTCATTTCTGCTTAGTGTAACAAAAAAAAAATCATCATAAACGAGATAAAAATCTGCTTAGCTAGTAGAAGAGCACCACAATGGTGCTCACCCACAGCCAAGCCCAATCACGGGCGGATGCTGTGGGGAATATCCAAGGAGGCACAAGTCACCTCCGGTATAGCCCCAAGGATTTGGTCATACCACCTTGGCGGCCTGACACACAAGGCAGTCCCCTCCGTGCCCCGACGGAATGGGACTATAGGGGCACCTCTTCGAGGAGCACTCCTGTTCAAGCATAGCACTCAAGACACACCCTTCCATGAGGGGTACAATCATAGGAGAGCTCCCTTAGATGCTCGCTATGAGCGGTCACCGCGCGATGAAGCGCTAGGTCAACATAGGGTTCAACGGGAGGAACCACATCATTACACTATCCCTCCTTCACCCCCTCTAGTTGTCAGGACTACAAAGACAAATCCAGAGCACAAGGCTCCTCAGGCGGGGCGAGCCAACTCCACCCGTTCCTTTTTCACTTATGACAAAGAGCAAGAGGAAAACCCTTACCTTCCTCAAGAACAATATACATCATGGGAGCAAGACGCCTCCGCAAATGCTAGCTATCAGGATCACCTACTGAGGCCAGAGCCTCGGATAAATGCCACTACCTCCAACAGAGGGAGGCGGCCTATAGAGATCTTGGATCACTACGACCGAGATAGATATCTAGGAGAGGCATCTAGGCCTTCTAGACATGAGGCGGTAAGACCAACTATCTTAGAATCTGTCAAGCATTTCGCACATCGGATGCAACTCACGCAACTTGAGCTAGAACGACAATAGTTAGAGCAATGGTATCTTCTAAATAAAGAGCACCTTCAGCACCAGAAGGATGAGTTGTTCCAACACACTATGCAGGAGAGGACTCCAACCCCTCACACACATAAGACAAAACATTATGAGAGGCACAACCCCCGGGTGCGAGACAAGTCTCCATGACCTTATCAAGCATCGCCCCCGATGCCTCCTAGACATGAGCGGGAGGCTAATCCTATAACCAATGATGGGCGCCTTCCTCAGGAACCCACTCAGGTTTATGGGCCACCTTTAGAAATTCATCAAGAAGCCTCTAAGGAATCAGAGCGAGAAGAAGAGCGGGATGAACTACCCTACCAAGGCATGGGGGGTGCTATCTGGCCACCCCTCCATAAGCCCCAAGTTCCTCAACAAGAACCAACCAAAGAGGAGGAGCTCAAATCTCCCGATACATGCAAAGCGCTAGAGCACTTAGAGTCGATAGAGACCAAGATTTTGGAGCTCCCAAGGCCCAACTTACATGAGGCTCCTTTCGAAGAGGATCAACCTTTAACCGTAGGGCTACCTGATGATGCAGTCCTCCATGTCTCAGAATCTCCAGATTATGATGAGCTGTACTCACTGGTCGAAGGTGAGGATAAAACAGAGATAGCCCACAACAATCACATGCGACAACATCGACATCCCATAAAAATCGAGGAAGCATGTCAACAGATAAACATAATACTAGGGCATGAGTGGCGCGTTAACCCACCGCAGTGGGACCAAGCGTTACATCCACCACTTTGGGCATACAGAGATCAACTTTCGCCCAGAGATCCCATAGCAATATCAGTACCGAGGGTAGACCCTGTCCTCCTATCCATGCATAGGGACGATCCATTCGTGCCCATCCCTCCAGAGCCAGATCCGGAGTGCAAAGACCATCAAGTTGGGGGTACCTCTATCCCCTGAAGAGCCATAATCCAAACCAAAAGCTCCAAGGATTATCACAATCGCTTGGTCAAACCCCAAAAGCTCCAAGGATTATCGCAATCACTTGGTCAACCAAAAGCTCCAAGGATTATCAATCTTGGTCAATCCCAAAATGCTCCAAGGATTATCACAATCGCTTGGTCAATCCCAAAATGCTCCAAGGATTATCACAATCGCTTGGTCAAACCCAAAAAGCTCCAAGGATTATCGTAATCGCTTGGTCAATCCCAAAATGCTCCAAGGATTCTATAATCGCTTGGTCAATCCCAAAAGCTCCAAGGATTCTATAATCGCTTGGTCAATCCCAAAATGCTCCAAGGATTATCAATCGCTTGGTCAATCCCAAAATGCTCCAAGGATTATCACAATCGCTTGGTCAATCCCAAAATGCTCCAAGGATCTATAACCTTGGTCAATCCCAAAATGCTCCAAGGATTATAATCGCTTGGTCAATCCCAAAATGCTCCAAAAACCAACAAAATCTCAAATAAATCGCTTGGTCAATCCCAAAAATGCTCCAAGGATAATCGCTGGTCAACCCAAAATGCTCCAAGGATTCTATAATCGCTTGGTCAATCCCAAAAATGCTCCAAGGATTCTATAATCGCTTGGTCAAATCCCAAAAATGCTCCAAGGATTCTATAATCGCTTGGTCAATCCCAAAATGCTCCAAGGATCCCTAAAATCGCTTGGTCAATCCCAAAATGCTCCAAGGATTTCCACAATCGCTTGGTCAAAAATAAGAAAAGTTAAAATTCAAAAATCATCAAAAACAACAAAAAAAAAATTTGCATCTCATTTCTAGGCATACTCAAATTCATCAATAGAGAGCTCTTCTCGCACCTCATCTTCATATTCACAAAAATCAATCCATCAAAAATACAAAAATACATAGCCGCATTAAAGCATTGCATCCATACATTGCATATTTGTGGTCGTACAGGTCAAAGGCACCATAGGCTGTAATTGCTCTGCTAGTCCATCTTGTTCCACACTGTTCCATTTTACAAAAACAACAAAAACACCATGCATTGCTTTTTACCACACTAGAGTCGGTGGTCTTTTAATGTATCAAGAGTTTTCGTGATTCAGTCATCATTTTGCTCTTTAGCTACGTAATGTACCGAGTCAGACAGATTTTACGAAGGTAGAGTTACACTTGAAATACGCCTTGTTACGTAACATCCCAACACAAATTAAAACACATAAAAATTCCCAAGTTGTGTGAACGAAAGATGAAACCTGCGCAAGTAATCCAGGTCACCATAAGTGAAACGGTTATCTTGCTCATCCCCCTGTGCGAATGGTTCCAGAATGCTGAGAATTGACAAAAGGACGAGCTCTTTCCTATCCATTCACCTTCATAAACAATGGTTTTTACCACTACCAAATCCCAATCATAGTTGGTTCCCAAAGTTGTAAGGATTTGTACTACACGTCCCTGCCAAGGATGGGTAGTCATCCCCAAGACCCAAAAGGGATCAACGCCATTCACAAACAAAATTCCAACAAATCATCATCCTAACACTTTCCATTCACCTTTGGTCTCCAAGTTGTAAGGATTCGTACTATCCGCCCCTAACCAGGATGGGTAGTCATCCCCAAGGCCTAAAAGATCAATGCCCTTACTCCATAATCTCCATCACCCCCTTGGTTCCCAACGTCGTAAGGATTCGTACTACACGTCCCTGCAAAGGATGCGTAGTCGTCCCCAAGGCCACAAGGATCAAGGCCACTCACCAGCCCAAACTCACAATACTCAAAACACAAAATCAAATAACAGTGGTTATCACCACTATTCAAAATCCTTGCTCAAAAAGAATTAATAGAAAATAAACAATGATTTTCATCACTATATAGACGAGCAACTTTCTAAATCATTCAGCCAACAAATATCCCGAACTTGAATCCCTGGAATTCTCAGCATTCGAAAACCATCTAGGTGGTCCTCATTACAGGTTTGGTTGATAGCCTATCTCGGCAATGGTGGTATCCTACCCGCATGACGATATGTCTCGTCACATTCGCTTTGCATGTGTGCGACCAATGTTTGCATAAGGATGAGCTAGCTTATGGTATCCTGGATAACACCGCAGATTAATCTAACTAAATACAACAAAGGAGTTAGTGGAGCTAATTAGGTGATCCTCGATACGAGTTCGGTTGAAAGCCCATTCGGCACTCGGCGGTATCCCGACAAATACCACATAAATGAACTCAATTGCACACACAGGGATGTGAAATAGCTTGGTCAAAAACAAGTCCGATTCATACCTTGTTCAAAAGTCTTGTAAGATAAAGTACAATCATGGCTAGTAAGTTAAAACCGTCTGAGTCTCAGAAAACCTTAGCTACATTTCTAAACCAACTGCGCTACTTTTCATCCTTACAATACCATCAAAAAATACAAAAAAAGAAAAACCACATGTATACATACAAAGTCATCCACTACAACAATCGCATAAAAACAAAATCACAAAGTCCTAAACAGTCTATGGTGCCATAGCCAAACATCACAAATTCTATTCATCCATTTCATTTCTGCATATCACATATAAATCAAAAACATTTGCATTCATCAAACAATGCATCCATCAAAAAAATCAACATACAACAATCGTATTTATCATACCATGTGCATACATCAATATAAAGTAGCATGCATCCATCAACATCAATCATTGTGCATAACATAAAATCATGACATATACACAAAGCAAGAAAATCAAAACAACAAAAACATCACAAAAATGCAACACAAAAACATAGCAATAAGCATTGCCGGACACAAGTGCTCTTGCACTTAACCTCTTGGCATAGAAAATCGATGTCGGGGCTCAAATTGTCACTCTCCTACTTCCCCAAGAAGGCTACCATAGCCGGACCGCTCCACGGGAAGACGGGTTTTCGACGATTTCACCCCATTATGGCATCACCAAAAGGGTTAACACCCACCAAAAATAGGTCCAAATGTCGAGAAATTGCACATGCTTAACGGTAAACCATCTAAAGGCACCCTTGCACAAGTCATCTTGGGTCAAGCGACTCGTCGCTTTTCTCATGAAGGTCATTCCCTCATCGATTCGTCGCTTGAGGGGGTAGTCACACTTAGTCACCAATCAACAAGCACACACCCAATCAAAGCAATGACATGCATTCAAAGAATCATTGACAAAGACAATCACGCTCCTGCTTGGGGCAGTAAACAAGAAGCAATCAAATTGATCAAACACTTGGCATTCCCGAAGCATGAACACAAGGTTCCCCTGTGGACAAAAGGTTGCGCCCTTTGCCTAATCATGACTGATCAATGTCCAAGCTCAAGTCACACCTCACCAAAATAGGTTAATACTTGAAATCAAATTCCTTAGCTCGTCAGAAGCAAGGATTCAAGAATGCATGCCCTTTCCATACTTGGGGCATCAAAAGTTGGTTAGGTTACCAAGAAACCCTAATCATTAGTGCTTTGGTTATCTATTTTTGCACAGCATTGCGTCACCCACAGCGCTTCCCAAAAAGGGGCATCTCGTAGACACCAAAACAGCACCAATCCGATTATGTGACTACAAACACTGATCGCATTGACACACACAACTTTCAGGGCAGCCCTCAGAGGTCAAACAGTGGTCCTAGCCACTTACACAACAGTTTTAGAAGGTCGAAAAGTAAACAAAGCAAAGTTGGTCATTTTAACAAGGCAAAGCCCAAAAGAAAGCCTTGGTCAGAAGTGTCACGAAATCGTGACACCAAAAGCCCAAAGGAAAGCCTGCGCAAGTGTCACGATATCGCGACGTCATATCCTACACCAAAAGCCCAAAGGAAAGCCTTGGCCAAAGTGTCGCGATATCGTAGTCGATATCGACACAACAAGAAAGCTTTTGTCCGAAGTGTCACGATATCGCGACCATGTGTCACGATATCGCATGTCGCGATATCCCATATCGACAAACTTCGCATTTGCCTAGGAGACTTTAACCAATCAAAGGCGGACTTTAACCAATCAAAGGCAGACTTTAAACCATTAAAAGCAAACATTAAACCATTAAAGTAGACATTAAACGAGTGGCAGCCGAAGACAATCAATTATTGCCGCCTACTGTGCATGCGCGCGTAGGTGGGCAGATTGGCAGTTAGAGGACTGTCACAAGGGCAGTCATGTAAGCCCAAGTCAAGGAGGAGTCTCCTCCCTCTTGGGAAGGCATGGCCGCCATGTGGCATCCCTGCGTGCCCTTCCAAAGAGACCCCATGGGTCTATAAAATGGTGGACTTTCCCACCCAAAAAGAGACAAGTTGGTAGACATTTGAAAGCAACGAAGTGCTGCCAAATTAAACACCCGATTGCACTCCTTTTCGATTCATCTCTTCTACACCCGTAATCTCTTTCGCAAGAGAGGTTATTGGGTGGCTTTTAGAAGCGTGGATCCGGACCTAAACCCGACATTTTACCACATTTGATCCATCAATTCGATGACACCACATTCTCTGAGATTTTGAGCCCATCCCTAGTGGATTGGCGTCAAAGTCAAGTTCTAACGGGGGCGGCCCGCTTGGGCACCCCACACTTTTTGTTAGTTTCATTTTAATCTATTCTATCATTGCGAATATATCCTACATTACATTCTACACCTGCATTACGTTTTCAATTGCATGTTTATCCTGCATCATGTTCTGTCATCGCGTGTTTATCTGGATTTCAGAAGACCTCTGTCGAATATTATTATGCTCTTGCGGTTGTAGCTATCCTACTAACTTGCAAGTAGTGACGTCTAATTGGAATGCAGATCGGCTGACTATTTAAATAGTTTATCGAATATATCCTGCGTTATACTCTATGCTGTTTAGATAGTTTACAGTTCGGATTTCAGAAGCCGCTTATCAAATATTATCATGTTTTTGTCGATTTTTGGTTCTTCACTAACTTGCAGGTAACAACGATCAGATTCATCGACTATTTTGCTGGCAGCAGCCTGAGTTATTTTATTCACTGGTTTAATCAATCTTTTGCATGCATTTCTTATTGATTTCTAAAGTCAAACGCTCTATCCTTTTGTTACAGGTGCTACTAACGCCTTTGTGTTTCTTTGATCGCAGGAGAAGCAACAAGCAAGGATTCATCATCGTAAGCGGCGGCAACACTTTGGCCCGCCCATTTCAAATGTGGGCATGCGGAAGAAGGAGTATTAATCACGATTGTAATCAAAAACATGCTAACACTCCTAGCCCCTAAAAGGGAGGAGATGGATTGTAACCGAGTTTGGAATTAATATAAAAGGGTTGTGCTCCTGCTTTCTCTTTATATTTTGTCTCGATTTGATTACGTTCGTCCTATTTCATGCATCGAGTTAGTTTTTGTTTATATTGCATCTCAATACTTTTTTTATTTCCGAAATCTCATGCTT
>JAQPPZ010008338.1:0-14821 GCA_028583015.1 Wollemia nobilis
AGCAAGTCTCAGTCCTCACCAGAGCTGGGAAGAAGCCTATTGAGGCAGATCCATCTCAGATGGAGCCGTTGAAGGTACTAGCGCCACCCAAGCCATGGAGCCAAAAGACCCAGCCTCTGACAAAAGCTTCCAATCCAACAGCGACCCCAAAGCCACCCGACGTGCTGAAGGACTACCTATCGCCTCACGCTAGAGAAAAGGTGTTCCAGCCTAAAGCTTTGGATTTTTCAGCCGCAAGCCGAGACACAAGACCAGGCTAGGGAGAAACTCAAATATCCCTCGCTGACCAAGCGCCAATGGGTTGATGCCACACAATAGTACCAAAAAATGTATGAATCTGCAAAGGGAGCAGGAGAGCCAAGCACTTCGACATACAGCATAGTCAAAGAAATGAAGAAGGCCTCGACTAAGGTAAGCCTCTATGATGCTCTCCAACTCTCGGGTCAAGTTGACCTTTTGCAGGAATCTCTCAAGTCTGCTAAGGACAAGGAGAGTAAGCCGACACAGATGGTGTTTGCATCACCGCTGATGACTTCGGCCATAGGTAAGAATCGGCCCCCACCATTCTACCTTTCCCTTCGGATGGAAGGGTGGGTCATGCATAATTGCATGATCGACTCTGGCACCGCGACAACCATCATGCCCAAAGCAGTCTATGAAATCATGGGCATGGAGTACACCCGGAGCAGTCCTAGAGTGCTGCAACTAGACGGAACTCCCGTGAAGATGGTAGGAGTTATCAAAGATGTTCCGATCCAACTCCACAAGATGCCGTAGGTTACGATCATCCAAGAGATCATGGTGGTCGACTTAGAGCCATACTTTAGTATGTGCCTCTCACGAGAATTCATAGCTAAGTTGGGAGGCTATCTCTCCCTCGACTACTCACACTTGGAGATCCCATTCAAGGGGAAAATATTCAAGCTCTTCAATGAGAAGCCTACCACTTTTCATGTTGAAAAACTTGAAGATGAGGAAAAGAGCTCGGTCTCTGTCAACCTAATGGCAGAAGAAATGCAAACGGTAGACCTGATGGAGGAATCTCTTGGCGAGCTCCGAGTCGAAGACGAGTTCTCTATGACTGATTTTAATGCTGTCATTGGGACCGATTTGGGGTGCTATTCACTCACAAAGCCTAAAAAGGCTGAAATAGAAGCACCCGCAGAAGAGTCCCCGACACCCGATCAGCTATGGAAGTTGTACTTTGATGGTGCACGATGTAAGAATGGCGTAGGAGCTGGCATCGCGCTCATTTCTCCATCAGGTGAACAAAAGACTTATTCGTACAGGCTCGCATGGAGCTGTACGAATAATGCAGTAGAGTATGAGGCTTTGTGCCTCGGACTCAAGAAAGCCAAAAAGCTTGACATTAAGCAGTTGCAGATATTCGAGGATTCCGAATTAATCTGCAACCAGGTTACCAGTAAGTGCATCTCCAAGCAGCACTATTTGAAGGCGTACCACAACAAGGTGTGGGATTTGCTCGAATCCTTCACCGCGTTGAACATCAAGTCAATTTTGTGAGAGCGAAATAAGCTTGCGGACATCTTAGCCTCCATCGGTGCTCGATTTTCACCAGTGGATGATATGATGCATAAGCCGAAGACAGTGAGGCTGATCTACAGGCCTTCTGTGCCTGATAAAAAACTCCACTGGCAGGTGTTCGACAATGATGAACAACTTGTTAATTTCCTGGTGAATGAAGCATCCTCCATCGAAGAGCGGACTCTCAATGAGGAAGACCATGAGGGATTGATTCAGTTGAAAAATAACCACATCCCGAAGGGTCTGATCACGCTGGAAAGTCTCTTCGACCGGAACGACAGGTCTATCGGCCACAAGATCAAAGTGGACCAGAAAGAGTTCATGGACCTGGAGTTAGAGCCGAGAAAGGTTATCAAGGTAGGGGTCGACTGCACAATCGAAGAGCTTCAGCAGATTCATGCCCTGTGCAAGGAGTACCCCGACATCATCACTTGGTGCTACCAAGATCTAAGGGGGTACGATAAGAATATCATCCAACACACCATCGAGCTGGAGGAAGGAGTCAGACCATTCAAGCAGAAGCAATGACCCGTCAACCCAAAGATCAAAATGTTGATGAGGGTCGAGCTTCTAAAAATGCTTGAAGCAAAGATCATATACCCGATCAAGCATTCCTCCTGGGTGGCCAACCTTGTTCTAGTGCGAAAGAAGAATGGCGACATCCGCTTGTGCATTGATTTCCGAAATCTCAACCAAGCATCGCTCAAAGATCACTACCCACTACCTCAGATCGATCAAATCCTTCACGTGGTGGTGGGAGCACAAAGGTTTTCCTTGCTAGATGGCTTCTCCGGCTACAACCAGATTTGGGTCAAGGATGAAGACCAGCACAAGACTACATTCACCACCAAGTGGGGGACCTTCGCCTACCAACGCATGCCCTTCGACCTTTCAAATGTCGGAGCGACTTTCCAGAGAGTGATGGACCTCGCCTTTGGTGAACTGTTGAATCATGTCATCATAATTTACTTAGATGACATGACAGTCTTCTCCCATAAGAGGGAGGAACATGACCTACATTTGCGATAAGTTTTTGAAAAATATCGGGAGTTCGGGGTCTCCATCAACCCCAAGAAATCAATATTCGTAGTGAAAGAAGGAAAGCTACTCGGGCATTTAATCTCTAAAAAGGGGTTAACTATTGATCCCGCTCGAGCTGAGGTGCTTCTCCGCCTTCCACTACCAGCAAATAAAAAGCTCTGCAATCCTTTTTCGGATAGATAAACTTCGTCAGGAAGTTCATCGCCGACTTTGCCCAAGTGATAAAGCCGATGGCCGAGCTCTTGAAGAAGGATGTCGAATTCAAGTGGACCGATGAAAGGAGGTAGGATTTTCAAGAAATTAAGGAGTGGATCGCCCAAGCTCCCATCCTCATCAACCCTGACTATTCACGAGATTTTATCTTATATGCAGTCGAGGAGCCAGAAAGCTATGCAATTGTTCTGACATAGAAGGGCGAAGATGGAGATGAGCGCCCGATAGCATTCCTCAACCAAATCATCCAACCACACGAAGAAAAGTTCAATTTCATTGAATGACAAGTGCATGCGGTGATGAGGTCACTCCAGAAGTTCTGACATTTCGTCTCTCAGAGCAAAATGATAGTGTACGTGATACACCCAGATGTTCGGAATTTCATCATCCAAGGCGAGTTGGGCAATAGGAGAGTTGGATGGGTTACTAAGATCCAAGAGTTCGACATCGAGGTACGCCCCACCAAGTTAGTCCGAGGTAGAGCGCTCTGTCAAGAGTTGGCCAAAAATGCCATAGTTAAAGCTGCGAACCCCGACTCGGACAGCCCTGCCCCCGATAGCAATCTTGCCAATTTATCGATCGATAGTCCAGATTGGATAGACGATCTGGTTAGATACTTTGACATAGGCAGGTGTCCTTCTCACTTCAATGCTTCGCAGAGAAGGAGATTTCACCTACAAGCTAGCAGGTATGTCCCGACGCCTAACGGACTATATTATCAGAACATCGATGGAGTTCTCCTGAGATGTATCAAGGAGTCAGAGAAGGCAAAAATCTTGGAGGAGTTTCACTCCAGGATTTCGGGAGGACATTTTGCAGGTAGACCGATGGCGCTGAAGATCATCAAAGTGGGCTACTATTGGCCCACCCTTTTCTTCGATGCTTTCAAAGTCAGCCAACGTTGTGATAGTTGCCAGCGCTACTCGAGCAGGACTAGGAATGCATCGCTTCCTCTCCACCCCATCCAAGTGGAATCCCCATTCCAACAATGGGGTCTGGACTTTATTGGGATCATCAACCCCAACTCCTCCATCGACCACAAATATATTTTGACCACCACAGACTACTTCACTCGGTGGTCAGAAGCAATTTCGACCAAGCAGGCTGACCAAGAAGTGGTTATCTCCTTCCTTGAAGGACTGATCACTCGCTTTGGTGTACCTGAAGCCATCATGTCTGATAATGGTTCTCCTTTCACCGATGCAAAGATCTATGATTTCACAATCAGGTATGGAATCTATTTGAAAACCTTGTCTAACTATTACCCGTAGGGCAATGGACTGGTGAAATCCACAAACAAGAACCTGCTATGGATATTGAAGAGGACGCTACAGAAAAATAAGTGGAGCTAGCACCTACTCTTGGACCAGTCACTTTGGGCCGACCGCATTTCTATCAAGCGATCAATCAAGACGTCGCCCTACTCACTGGTGTACGGGAAAGACGTAGTCTTACCCACGCACATCGAGCTACCCGCATTGTAGTTGCTTAAGTGGCTCGACATCGAAGAGGGCCAATTCAATCCGATGGATGCGAGGTTGGCGCAGTTGTTGCAGTTAGAGGAAGAAAGAGAGAAAGCTTACGAAGCCTTCACCAAGCATACCGAATCCACCAAAGGCTGGTTCAGAAAAAGACTTTCGACCGAACCTTCATTATCGGAGATTTGGTCTTAAAGTGGAATGAAAACAAGTCCAAGTCGAGGAACCACAAGAAGTTCGACGCCTTCTAGGAAGGCCCATTTTGAGTCTCCGATGTTAACCAGATCAACTCATTCATTCTGCAAGACATGGAGGGTTTCACTCTCCCAATTGTAGTGAATGACTTTCTTCTGAAATTTTATCACCCATCGAGCTCTGAGGAAGATCGTTGATCCACCAGGTATTTCTCATGTATATAATATTTTTCAAAGTCTATACAGTTGCCTATCGCTCCAGTTTTTCGAGCACAACTAGAAAAATTGATAAGGGAGAGGGAGTTCTCTATCGCTCCATTTGTGGAGCAAAGCCCTCGACGCTCCACTAGTGGAGCGACGACTTCCCGTTCTCTAAAAAAAAAAACTCTCTAAGTCCTAGGGAGCGCTTTCCCAAAGCGCTCCATTGCTGGAGCGCTTTCTCAAAAGCGCTCCACCTAGGACTCTCCAAGAGCGCTCCACCCATGGAGCGCTTCTCCAAAAGCGCTCCACCTAGGGAGCGCTCGAAGAGCCCAAGGAGGCATGGCAAGTTTTGGCGCACCGAGTTGCCGAAGTGCAAGGGTTCCATTCCAGAAATGGGCAGATGTCCCATGATGATGGGGCGGGGTGATGGGTTGACAAGTTCGGAGCTTCTGTGTACTCATTTCAGTGTTTTACCAAAATTTAAGCAGTTCTCGATGGAGTAGTGCTCGGATGGGTGACCTTCTAGGAACTGTCCCGGTTGGTGCATGCCATGGTAAGAGTTGAGCGTAAGAGTTGAAAAGCTACCATAGGAGTTAAACTATTGCTGGAATAAGAGGCAAGTTGGCTATTGAAAAGGGTTTTACAGCCAGGATGAGATAGTTGGCAGTAGTCTTGCACCAGGTGAAGGCATGGATGATCTCCAGGGAGCAGGCCAGTCCCATTATCGCCAAGTGATAAGCCAGAAGCAGGTTGTTCAAAAAAGAAAAGGGGGCTTCTAAGTCATGTAAAATGCTCCACCCATGGAGCGCTCCTTCGAAAGCGCTCCACCTAGGGGACTTCTCAAAAAGTCACTCCACCTAGGGAGTGCTTCTCCTAAAGCGCTCCACCTAGGGAGCGCTTGCCTGTCCCCATTAAAAGTATTATTTTTATTTTATATATATATTTAGCTATCCATTCAGATTGCGCCAAGTGTCACGGAGAGATAAGATCATTTGTAAAGAGGTCATCTTCAAACCCTAAAAGCATAGTATTTTTAGGTGAGAGTCGTACAACTATCCAATCAAAACATTCTCGCTCTCCATCAGCCTAAGCGTGTCCTCCTGGAAGATTAGTATGGGCTCCCCTCCCAATAAGCACATGCGCCCCAAGGAAGTGTCCTTGTCCATCATCGTTATTCATCATTTCCAAAAGCAACCACCAACACGTGGGTAATTCAAGGCACACGCTTACATGCACGTCCTCCACCGACATTAACTTTAGGTACCCTACATTAAAAGGTGGTAGATTAAAAGTTGATACTATAAGGTGGTAAGTTTATTAGAAAAATTTTAAATCATCTGTAGCATTTCCATTTTCTCCTCTGCCCTAGCACCCTGCGTTCGTCTAGAGAGCCAATCTATTCAGAGTGTGAGTTGTTGTAATACATCCGACAGCCATGGGTAAAAAGAGTAAAGAAAGAGGGGAAGGCACAAAGAGAGAAGGTGCCCAAGGAAAAAGTGGCACCTGTAGGAGCATCCAGCTCAGAGAAGCCGAAGAAGCCATGGAAGCGAGAGAAAAACCAGCAGAGTTGACAGCTCCACAACATACTCTCTTTCGATACCGGGATTGCCTAGTCACAAACAAGGATATAGAGCAATTGCGCCTGGAGGTTGAAGAGGCGCATAGAGAGAACCCAATCGAGAACCCATTGGCTGTTGTCTACCATTCGCACCTGTACTTTTACATGTGCATGCCTGTGCATCACTATCCAAATTTTATAAAGGTTGTATCAAGTTTCTACGATGCCCAGTCGAGGATGGTGTGGAATGCCAAGGCGGAGGTATTGTTCGCTATCACAACTGACGTTGTCCGGGATGCTTTCACCTGTGGGAGAAAGCACTCATCCAAGTTTATCCCAAGGAGAATCCACACTAATGAAGAGGGCGCCAGATATCAACCGATGCTAGAAATGCAACATTTCATAAGGGATCAGCTGGGAGGCGTGACATCATCTGACGAATTTCCCCAGCTTTCGAAGCCCTTGGCCGAATTCGCCCATCGCGACATCTACTCCATTATGGCATGGGTAATGGGGCTTCCAACAGATGAGTGGGTCTCTGACTGGTAAGTCTCCATGGTGTAGGCCATACTTGAGAATGAGATCTATTTCCCCTCCAAAGTAAGGTCGGGTGCTATTCCAATTTTTTATGACTAGGCGGAGTTCGTGGCGCGATAGTTGCACGCATGTTTGGCCTATGTTCAAGGCCCTAAGGCTGACCAGTTCAGACTCTCTTCCTTATTAGTGTGGTATTTCTTTTGGCATATGCACGAGAAATTTCATTACATAACGAAAAATCAAATAGATGAGGAGGGCAGAGCTTTGCCAGTTTATCTCTGGACAAACAACTTGTCCAGGAATGAATCCTACTATATCTTCAACCAGGTTTTCCTCGGGCCAGCGCTGGAGATGATATATGGCCAGTGTGAACGAGTTCCAATGGAGTTGAGGGACAAGGTGGTAGATGAGCGATTGGGAGATACCTTTCTGCTCACCCAGGGCCTGGTTATCAAAATCTATGGGTTTACAGAAAAGCCTTTTCTGTTACCCTATTATGCCACGCCCTATCTATTTTCCCTGGAAGTCGCCCGATAGCTTGACTACACCAACGAGGAGTACGGGAAAGGTCGGGGTAGGAAAGTTATAATTTCTACTCCTTTCGAGTTTGGAGATGTTAAGATAACACAGTGTGGTCAGAACGTTGTTCTTACGGTGACGCTTTCGGACTACGGGCTGATTGAGCTTCCCCACCGCTGGAAATGGGACCCACTTGGTATTATCCAGAAAAACCTTGGGGTGAGATCTTTTCATTCTTGCCCTAATTATGACATGGAGAGGCAACGTAATAATCCGTTGGGCCTCGAGCTAGAATGGCACGTGGAAGAAATGAGGCCTTTGCCTCCTTGGCTAGATTTTTACACCATGGAGACTGAGTATAACCCGAATGTCAATCAGGAGCAGAGACTATCCAGGTCTGTCTTAGCCAAGATGAAGGTCAGACATCCACAGTGGTCTGACAATAAAATCCAATAGTGGTGGATCATGAGGGTCCACAATGATAAAGTATCCTCGAACAACCCGCTAGGGATTGATGACAAGTTCTCAGTGTTTTATGATGAGAACATAAATACTTATCAACCTCTTTCATTTGTTGATATTGTTCCCCATGGCGGATGCAATCCTGATGAAGTGGATGACTTGGCACACCCAAGACATGAAGGCAAGGGCAAGGCCATCCTGGGTGCCCCATTATTTAGTGAAGAGAAGAGGCCATTGCCTCATCAGAAGACGAGCGCCTCCTCGAAAAGAAAGGTTGAGATGCCTCTCTTACAGCAAGTCACAAAGAAGCCACGCACCAGTACCCAGAAGCCTTTTCGGGACAATCATTCAGGAAGCATCTCAAACCCCTCCAATGAGCTCTACCAGAATGACTATGGCAACACAGGCTGAGGAGCACAAGGGTGGAGACGAAGAGCGCATCAGCATGCATGAGGAACAAAGGGATGAAGACACAGAACGCGTCAGCATGGATGCACCAGATATAGAAGAAAAGGAAGAAGCACAAGCACAAAGCATATCTTCCATGACTCCTTTGATCATGGAGCCCCAAGGTACGCATTTATCTCTTCCTTTTTCTTCTTCCTCATCTACACTATCAGTTTCTCTAACTCCAGTGTCTATTTGCTCGACACCTGAAATATCTATGACAATACCAGTTTCAGTGGCCCCTACATCAAGTGCGGCTCCATTGCCCCAGTCCACTTTCCCAAGTTTATCTATTTGCCCAACATTATCTATACCATTATCCAAGTCATCTTCTATTCCTTCATCCATAACGTTTGAGTCCTTCACAGGAAACCCTAATGCATTCTCAGTCCCTACCTCATTCAATTTTCCCCTTTCTATGTCAGAGGACCACATTACAGACATCTTTGCCACCAGAGAGCTAAATACACTTTTCATCACACCTCCTTCCATTGGTTTCTCAATGCCCCAACCGACCATTTTCATAGTGGCGACCCAAACACCTCTGAGGGTTAGCACAGTCGCTTCCCCTTCGGCTTCCCATGCAATGT
This sequence comes from Wollemia nobilis, assembly GCA_028583015.1. Taxonomy (NCBI): domain Eukaryota; kingdom Viridiplantae; phylum Streptophyta; class Pinopsida; order Araucariales; family Araucariaceae; genus Wollemia; species Wollemia nobilis. Next base: position 8,786 of record JAQPPZ010008338.1, read on the forward strand.
ATGATTTTGAGCCCCCTCTCCCACTTCTTCCCTTCACGCCAATCCTTGGAATAGGCATTCAAGAGTCATTGGAGTCTGAGCTGGAAATGACCCAGCAGCTCACTGCCGCATAGAGCATCCACAAGGCGCGCATGAATACGATACGCTATCTGAAGGACCATAGAAAGAGAGAGGCGCAGGCTCTAGCACAGACTCAGAAGGCTTGCATAATCGACCCAGAGATGATGAAGTTGCATACCATTGAAAAATACCGCTAGTCTAGAAGCCCTTGGGGGAAATGACCTCGATTGATTATGCCTTTCGCCATACTGAAGAAGACGTGGCCAGGATGAACACAACGTAAAATATGGGGGATGTCCAAGTTGGCATGGGCTCCATTTATGCTCATGGTGAGTATTACAAGGATCGCTTCTTCAAAGCGCAGTCCAAAAATGATGAGCTCGAGGAGGCCCTAGCAACGGTGAGAAGGCAGATTGAAGCCCTGGAGTCTAAGTCAAAGAAATAGGTTGAGGCATTGGAGTCTGAGATCGAGCAGTTGAAGGAAAGGATTCAGTTGCTTGAAGATGAAAATAATGAAGCATCCAAGCTATGCGACAACCATGTGAGGGCACGCACCCAAGCAAACCAGGAGATACAAGTGCTCACTATCCAAAGAAATGAGTTGCAGGCTAAGTTATCTGAAAGGAATGAGCAACCTATTCTACCTTCTAGGGAGCGCCTCAAGGAGATGCGCCTAGACTTCCTGCGATATTTCCCAGCAAGAGCGGCGAAAGGAATTACAGTCTTGGCATTCTTTAAGGAAGCACACGAGGCAGTTGTTGTTGGCAGTCCTATCCTAGAGTCAGCTCAAGCAGATGTCAACTATTGGTTGGATTTGGCCACCCAACTCAGAAAAATAGAAGATGTGCCTATCCGCCTTACCCCTATGAGCGATCTGGCTCGGTCATTGGCAATGACAAAAACAACTCTGCATTACTTCTTCACAAAGGTCGAGCTAGCCAAAAAAGCTCACCTGCTCTCGGATTGCCTTATGCAAGAGCGAGACATTTCACTATGATACTTTGATGCTCTTGTCAAGATCGACATCCCGGGTTTCACCGACCCTAAGGGGCCCATTCCATCAGTTCAGGAGTTGGAGCCTATGTGGGCCACCTTCATTGATAATGCCTCAGACATCGACGCTTTGGAAGCCTCAAGTTTTGATGCTCAGATAATCCTTCTCATGGCCAAATATACCCAGATTCAATCTTGCTTGAAAGAGTTTGATAGAGTACTAGAATTTGCTGAGGTTGAGCGCATCGAAACATATCATTGCCTAATCCAAGAGCTTCAGAAGCAGTCGACTTTCCCTTTGGAACGTTGGGTTGATGCTTCCATGGTGTACAAGCATGTCTTCAACAAGTCGTTGGACCAATATCTCCCTCAACCGCCCAAGCAGAATGAAGAAAATGAAATAGACAGTGACACAGATTCAAAGGCTGGAGAGACAGATGAACAGGAAGAAGAGACAGACGAAGAATCGAAAGATAGAGAAGAAGAAGAAGATAAAGAATCCAGCAACAGTGAGGAAAAATCAGAGGAGCAGTCCGAAGGCTCTGAGAGTAAGGAGGACTCTGCTGCCCAAGGATAAAGACTGGGATCTTCACATTGAGGCAGGCTCAATGCCCCGTGAGCCGCCAGATGTGTTGCCAATTTTGCCACACCTTGTTGAAATTCATATTGTATACAGTTTTGAGACCATTCATTGTAAAAACTTCTCTTTTTCCATAGAAAAATGGTTAAGATGTGGTTATGTTGTTGTGCTTTCATCGGTTGTCTCATTTAGTTTAAAACTGTATTTTCTTGCATTATGTGATTCCTCATATTTGTTGTACTTTTCTACGTTTTCTGTACTTTTCCCTATTATGTTGCATGCAAAATTGTGAATGTTTTAGCATGGGCATTTTTTTGATGGTTTCGCTTCCTTACCTTTGTCTTTAAATCCTTTCATATTTTGCACATATGGCTGTAATTTCTAGCACTTAGGCACTTGGTTTCATTTTTCTATAAGTTATAAAATCGCTCCAGGAAGACAAAAAAAAATAGGAAAATACGACTAAGTATGAAAATCTAAACATAGTCAGAGTTGCAGGTGCTCCTCTCCTGGAGCGAACTCCCAAAGTGCTCCACCCATGGAGCGACATTCTAAAAAAAAAAAACAAGTATAAAGGCTAAGTGTAAAAGTCAATATGGTCAAAGGTAGAGCGCTCCACTAGTGGAGTGCCTCTCCAAAGCGCTCCACCTAGGAAGCGCTTGAGGGAAAAAGGAACACAAAGACTAGATAGATGAAAAAAAGGCATTAAGGATGAGTAAAAAAGTCGAAAGGTCAATAAGTAAAGCGCTCCACAAGTGGAGCTCTTCTCCAAAGCGCTCCACTAGTGGAGCGCATCTCCAAGGTAAAGGTAAAGCAAAGGAAAACAAGTTATAACATAAGTGAAAAGGAAAAAAAGTCAACAAATGTCAAAAAAAGCGCTCCACAGTTGGAGCGCTCCTTCAAAAGCGCTCCATGAGCGCCCTTCAAAAGCGCTCCACTGGAGCCCTCTCCAAAAGAAATGTAAAGCAACAAGGCAAAAAGGGTCAATTTGGTCAAAAAGAGCTCCACTAGTGGAGCGCCTCTCCCAAGCGCTCCACTAGTGGAGCGAACTCCTCAAGCAAGTGACTAAGAGAAATTATTGCAAATCTACCATGGACAGTTCGAACCAACTCCAAGTTGCATTCTATAAATTTGAATTGACTATTTCAAGTCATTACTAGAACCTTCTATCTTCAATGCTCAGTTATCTGAAAAGCTTGAATTGACTGTTTCAAGTCATCATCGAGATCAAGTCTGCCTGTCACGGGAGTGGTTGGGCATTAATGTTTTAAGCGGTAGATTTCTTCTATAAAAGTCGGCTTCTTCTCTGTAACCAAGGATGGATAACTTCTGCTAGAGAAGCAGCTTTGTACTTCGAAATTTGCTTCTGAAATAAAGGCTTCTGGCTCCGGTTTTAATTTCTCTATCTCTGTGTATGACTTCTATTCTGTAATTTCTATTAAATTAGTCCCTTTATCACACAGTTTAATTCTATTTTCTGGATTTCACTGTCAATAGAGGACTAGTCCCTGGAATACTTGCTGGAGTTTACATAGTTCAGAGAATTTAATACTGGTTTCTGTTAAAAGTCTATTGTTTTGATTGTTGTTGGTTCAAGTAGTTAGGCTGTCTATCGTGCTTCCGGTCCATCACCCCACATTTTTGGCTTTTAGCCATTTCCCATTCCTTTCAGTTATTTTATTCCTTTCAGTATCTTCCTAACCCTTATCTCAAAACCCCCATTTTTATTTTTGGAACCAGCCCTACTGGAGATTGCCACGGAGGACATTCCTTTCCTTCGGGCATTCAATGCTTGGCAGCGGGCCTAGGGCGCTGCAGACTTAGAAAACCTGTATCTAGGCCGGTTCGATTGCCAACATGACTGGCAAAAAAAATGGAGAGGTACATTGTTGCGTGTGTTGAGGTTGATAGGTTAGAGACCCTTCTTGTCAAGCAGTTGAAGAAATGGAATACAACATACTGTAACACAATTCCATTACCACTTAAATGAACAAAATATATAATTACAATGCATACACAGCGCACACAACATACCCAGCACAGTAGTTCAAACCATAGTTGAGAAAATCGGAGTTGACAAAAAATCAGGAAGGCAAAAGAATCAGAAAAATTCGGGAATTGGCAAAAAATGGGTAAAAAATCAACAACAAAAAAAATGAAGAATCTGCAATTTTTCATTGACAGTTTTTTTCATGCATATCACAATGAATCAACATTATGCAAATCAAATATTAATAATGTAAGTGATACAAGCCTAAACTACACATGAAAGTGGCAAAAAATGAGGCAAAATGAAAAAAACAAGCTATTTATGTCGTTTCCTCTACCCATGCTGCCGCGACCGATTTTTTCAGCAAAAAATCGGGATTTTATCAGCAAGGGCAGGAATCGGTAAAATTCGGGGAAAATAGGGATTTTTTTCAGATTTTCTCAACTATGGTTCAAACAGCTCAACACAGCAGTTCAGACGGCCTGGCACAAGTGTCTCACGATTACATGCCTAACTACAGCCAATTTCTACTAACACGTGCAATGCCTACATACAACACCAACCTTGATACCAACTCTCAATACCATGCCAAACCCGAATGAATGAGGGAAGGGTCTTATTTATACAACTAGTGAGATTTTTGCATCCTCAACTTCCTCAAACTAACCACCCGACACCTCATCATTTTCTTAAATTACATTTAAGATGCATTTGACTTATATTTACATTTCATTTCATTTCATGACTCACTTTGACTTTATTAATTATAAGTACAAAAATTTTGTCAAACACTTTGCATACAAACTACAAAATAACACAAAAGGACAAAACTTATTCACTGATTATGCAGGCATGTCAATTCGCCTGTTTCTATAGCAGCCTCAAGGACTAGGACATATTCCTAAACCAGTGCCAGTACCAGGTATAGCAGACCAGCCTCCCCCACCCCCCCAAGTCCTAGAAACGCAGTCGAGGACATTGACCAATCTAGAAGAGAGGGAATATGTAGGCAACAGTTCTGACATGGCACCAGCTCAAGCATCAACGTAGTCATAATTAGACATGTGCCGAAGCATTACAAGTACACAAGCAAGTTGTTATGTACATTGTCTATAGTTTTCTACTTAGGTTGTATTGTGTATCGCATGAGCATACCTAAGTTTTGTATGTAGAAGGGATTAATTTTTGTTTGTATGTACGAGTCTAAGCGGGATGTTAAGTTGTTACGCAACTACCTTCCACTCACTTGGCTGTATATATACATTCCTTCCTTCATATAAATGCATTGTATTGCTTATAGCATGTGGATGTTGTTTTATATTGATGCATTGTTGATCTAGTTGCAAACATTGGCTTGTACATTGTTGGTAATATACACTTTGTGCAATCTCTATGTCACATACATATGGATTTTTCCTCTTAATGTAGCATTGCTTTGTGTGTTCTTTCTTGTACCTTTCCTTCGCATGGAATACCAAACCATCATGCTACAGTAAAATTCAAAGATGAATTCTCAAAGAACCAATAGAAAATAATTTCTTCTAAAAGATATCCTAATCCAATGAGAATTTAATTAAACCAAATATTAATTAAGCGAAATCGCTGAGGCCTCCTAGAACTTGCATTTAATACCATCATGTTTTCAGGTTGTCCATACCTGTTCGAATGAAGAGAAAAGACGCATACCATCCAAAAATTATGGTATATCCCAGTTGTAAACCTGGAAATAAGAAGCAACATGATCAAACACAAGAATCTTTCAATACAACAACCTACTCATGGGAATGATGCATAGAACTAAAGTGCAGAAGCAGTGGTAAATCCTTCTCCGAGTAATACTCAATATGAACAAGAAAGCTAAAATAAACTTACTTTAACAAAAATCAAGCAAACTTGAAAAGAGTATACACCATCCATAATGAGAACCAACAAATTTTAAGTGGTGCCAAATCCCTTAGGCTAAGAAACTCCACAGATTTATTATACAAGAAAGAAGAATAGGAATCTCCAAAAACAAAATAAAAAAGAAGAAAAAAGCCAAAAAATAAAAATTGAAGGAGACAAGAGTGACAAAGGCATTCTCTATTCATAGATTGGACATGATCCATGCCACATGATAAGATTAAACATGCGTCATTAATAAGAGGATCACAACTTTCAATATGGCCCCTAGATCCTGCTTGATTGATGGCAGTCCCCAAATGTGAAAGAGGAGACTAATTTTAAATTATAAAAGAATTTTAATATAACCTATATTAAGCTACTTACAATAGTACATAAAGTGACATTATACTAGGACTTTAAGACACTTCACTCTTTAAAGACAAGAAACAGAAAGAGGAGTGGAAAGATGCTTCCCCCACTCTTTCAAGTTTATTAGCATTTTAGATTAGTTTTTAGGACATTATTTCAT
>JAQPPZ010008339.1:0-14875 GCA_028583015.1 Wollemia nobilis
TGGAGAAGGAGTGCAACACATATGTCAAGAAATACATTAAATGCCAGCATCATGCTAATATTATGCACTTGCCATCGCAGGCCTTACAGCCCATTCAAGCGGCTTGGCCATTTTTTTAGTGGGGATTGGATCTTATAGGCAATATCTCTCCTCCGTCATCGGGCCGACATACATTCATAATCACGAATACTGAGTATTTTACAAAGTGGGTGGAAGAAATACCCTTAACAATGACAACCGGAGCTCGTATAATAGAGTTCATACTGGAGCATATCATAAGTTATTTTGGGATTCCATACAAAATAATATTGGATAATGGAACGTCTTTCAAGAACAAAACTATGAGAGCTTTCACATCTAAATATAGAATCAAACATAGTTTTATGACTTCATACTATCCACAAGCAAACGGGTAGGCTGAAGCTTCAAATAAGATAGTGGTAGCCATCTTGAAAAATATGGTACAAGAAAACCACAAATATTGGCACATCCAACTACCCCTTGCGCTTTGGGCTTACAGGACTAGTATTCGGATGCCCATTGGGGCAACACCGTTCTCACTAGTATATGGCATTGAGGCCATTATACCTCTAGAACTAGAAATTATAACGTTGTGCATCACATTGAAAGAGTTCATAGATGATGACACTGTGCAACAAGCTCGACTGGATCAATTTATGCTACTTGATGAACATCACATGAATGCCTTGGAGCATCTTCACGTTTATCAAGAGTGACTAAAAGGAGCTTACAATGTCAAAGTCCACCAGAGAGACTTTGAAGTTGGGGATATTGTCTTGAAAGAAAACCAACAGAACTCTAATTTATCGCCAGATATGTGAGACAAATTCATAGCCAATTGTCCAAGACCCTACATCATATCTAAAAAAATTGGTCCAGATACCTATCGCCTAACATTGCTAGGGGTGTTGAAGAGCTTGAACCTCTCAACATCATCCATCTTAAGGTGTTTTATGATTAAAGAGCATAGTAAAAGGCTTCGAGAGTTGCTTTTAACTGCTCGGTCATCCTAAAAAGCTCAAAACACTTTCATTAGTGGTTTGGTCAAGTAAAAATATCCAAAGGCGTCTGTAAGCCCTTTGGTCAACCTCAAAAGCTTCGAGGGTGTGGTCAAAACCACTTGGTTATCCCAAAAATGCTCCAAGGGTCCCTGAAACCACTTGGTCGTGTTAGTTAAAATCCCTGAGGATTTGCTTATAATCGCTCGGTCATCCTAAAAAGCTCCAAAGGCATTTGTAAGCCCTTTGGTCAATCTCAAAATGCACCAAGAGTTTCTAAAAAACTGCTTGGTCAACCCCAAAGGCTCCAAGGATTCTCAAAATCGCTTGGTCATCCCAAAATGCCCCAAAGGTACCCATAATCCCTTTGGTCAATCCCAAAAGCTCCAAGGATTCCTAAAAATTTCTTGGTCAATATAAAGGATCCAGAGGCATGTACTCACTGTTTGGTCAATTATGAGGCTCAAAACCCATAAAAAATTAAAATCAATAAAATCCAAAAACATTTGCATTTACATTTAAATTTTGCATTTTTATTTTGCATTTACACATGCATTCACCGCATTACTGCATTGCATATAGGCATTCGTCATCCGTTGCATTTCATAATATAAGGCATTTGTGTTTGTCAGTCTTACAAATGACACCACTTTTGTGTTTAAATCATGCATCTCTACATTTATCATGATCCATCATTCATGTGAGTAATTTTATTTTTCAACACAAACTATAATGTTGCTAGGGAGATATACTATGTTTTTTCGATCACTCAGCCATACCTAGTAGTCTTATCAAGAGTTGGTAGAAAGCTCGCTTTGCTTTTGTATCTAAGGTTCAGTTAGTATAGCCCTTAGCATATAATAAGCCTATCACTAATTAAAAAATTTAAATAATCCTAACAAGGACTAGGGGAAGATGACAACCATGAAGCAGGACCGAGTATCCTGAAGCGAAAAGAGTTATTATTGATTATCCCTCTATGCAGATGGTATGGGAAATGTTGGCAGTTGGCAAAAGAACAGGTTAGTTCCTTATTCAGAATCCCTTGCTTACGATAAAATGAGCAATATACCAAAGAGATATCCCATATCAATCCTCATGATTGATACCATATATTGATATCATAGATCGACTCCTTAGAGTGATATCCCTTATTGATATCCTAAGATCGATATTCTCAATCGATATACAATAAAAAAAATTTCCAAGTAAATCCTCCAAAGGAAAGTTTCTAAAGAAAATTATCAAATATAAATGCTGAAAAGTGAAGATCAAAAAAACAGGCTTAAATCAAAGTTCAAAGTGAAGTTCAAAAGTGAAGATCAAATGAAGATCATAAATCAAAAGTTCAAGCGGAGATCAAAAGAAGATCCAAAATCCAGTTCGAAGAGAGATCAAAGGAAGATCCAAATATAGTTCAAAAAGAATATGGAATCGACTCATTGCTTCACTACATATGAGCAAGTATCTCGAAAATTGAAGGATAGAAAGGAATGAGCTTGAATCCTTGGAATTGTCAGCACTATTGTACCTTACGCATGACGATATGTCTGATGTATTAGCATCTCGCTTATGAAAAAGACCAATATTTGAATGTGGAAGAGATAGCTTCATATGTCCTGCATTGCCTAGTGGCTTAGTCCAATTGAAATATAAACTTGAGATTGGATAAGACATTTGTGAAACCCCTATCTTAGCAATGGGCTAAAAGAATCCTGATTGACATCAGGGAACGCTGGTGTCTTATATTAAATAATCATTTGCACACACAGGGATAATGAACAGTTAGGGTCTATCCTAGCAAAAGCCTTTTATCTCGAAAGTATAGTGTGGTTAGTATGCAACTTTTGATAAGTCTATTAAGGAGTTTGAGTCTCATTGAAAAACTTAAAAATTTATCCCATAGCAACAAAGTGTCAAAAATGGCAACCATATAAATCATGAATTTGCAAAGTATTAAACCCATGATACATCATTATAAAAAATAAAATCAACATATAGGATAGATACCGGATGGATATTAGCAATAATATTTAGACGACCATTGACTATATCATGCACATTTTTCAATTTGCAAAAGAAAATTGAATGGCAAATTATATCATTCGCATCATAAAACATTGCATACCATTGTATTTCATATATGGGTGATTAATTGATTACATTCTTATCTCAAGGATTTTCAATTATATTCATGATTTTTATACATTCTGTGGCATCATCCATTATATTGATGAACATAATTGCATTAATTCAATATGTTTTAAGTGATTAAAGCATACAGGTTCATGTACATTAGATTATCATCATGTAAATAAAGCATTACATACATTAATGCATGAAAAGAAAGCAATATCAAATATATGTTAAGAGAAAAACATCACATCCATATGCATCCATCAAAAAGCACATCTAAGCATCTAAGATCACTGCCTATCATCATCATAACTCAAATAGCTATCTAGTGCATGTCATCCATACACCACATCATATAGCATCAGCATAACGTAAGCATTACATCCATGTGCATCACATAAACATAAAATTAAAAATAAATGAGTACATAATAAATGAGCCATAATAATGATCATATCATATATAATGTGTGTCTCAAAAATGCTCGTAGGATACAAATGTGTAGGTCGACATTACACCAAAAATGAGATACATCAAAAATGTGTCCTACAATATAGAGCTCTAGCTCTAATCTGCTCCCCCTGTACCAGAGCTCTCGCCTCCTCCTTTAGTGTTGTGCTCAGGAGACTGCTCTGCTTGCTATCCTACTGACTGCTTTGGATCTTGCTGTGAGCCTTGAGTACCACCTAACCTGAAGAGGACTAGCACTCGTCCAACTGCCCCCTGAGTGATGGGCACCTCTATTTGTCAGGACCTATGACTGGATGCCATAATAGATTGCCCTGCCTCCTTGATCCTGGTATGACTACTGCCACCATGCATACTTGAGGACCTATGTGTCCTCTCACCTTGATGGGTGCGATGGTTCGAGCTAGCAGTAGACTATCCTATAGTCTGATATCTAGTCTGTTGGGACTCTACAGCATATGGATCATCAAGAACCTCTATGCCCAACATTTGAATGTATCCAACCAAATGGTATACCCGAGTAACCCTGGATGTGTGCCTCTCATTGGAACTCATAAGTAAACCCTATAGGCACTGAACCTCTAGCATAGGATCCCGACCACCTGGTAGTACTACTGTTGATGCTATCGAAGGCCCCATAATCAATTAAGAGGGTGGAGGACCCCCCTCTGTACCATGAGTAAATCCTACTCTACTACGACCGCATCCCTCTGTACCTTTGCTAAGTCATGAGCATGTATGAGCTCACCAACCTAGGTCTCTATTGTAGTAGCCTGGGTGGTCAGGCTAGCAATCTACTAGTCTACCTATGTTAGTTGATGATCTATCTCTATCAGTTGTGCCTGTAGAGTAGCGATAGTAGTATCACGCTCCCTCTACTATGTCTGGAATCGACCAAGCTCACTCTGCAAGTCAGCCACCTATGCTAATAGTAGCCCCTCTACACTGTCAGGAGGGACCTCACCCTCCTCTGGAGCCTCCTTATTGGGATCAATCTTGGGAGCCTCCTCAGTGGTAGCATTTATACCCTATCCACCCTTTGTTTGTTGGAGCACCCTATGCTCATTAGGATCCACCTCTACTCCTTCTTAATCTATAGCATGGCCTAGAGGCCCTATCCCATACTAGCAAAACATAGACCACCATCAATTGTACTCTAGAGTGGTCACCGCTACGTCAACCCCAGTCTCCTGGAAGTCATCTAGAGCATCATCTAGAGCTGAAGGCTAGATCCATGGTAGATCCCTCTCCAAAGCTAGGTGCCTATAAGTGAATGGAATCTTTGGTATGTCCTACACCATATCGAATAATCGTAGAACATGAGAGAAAACTCTTTGATCTCGACCTTTCGACCGAGTAGCCATCTGTCCCGACGAGTTCGTCGAAGCCTTTTGCCAGCCTCAAGCCAGTCAAGAGAATCCATGTAGGGCCACCATTGGATATCATCCGACCCAAGTGCTACAAATCGAGTAATGTAATGTTGTGTCTCTCCAACATGAGTCCTGTTATAAAAACCCTCCTCCTCTCAAGGCCAGTAAGCATCATAGCATTGATGCTCATCATTAATATCTATAATGAGTAGGGGCAGCTCCCTAGGATGCTCTACCCTGATATGCTGCCAGCCCTAGATCTAAAAAAGTAGACTGCAACTGATGCCCTTATGGATATGCTCAGTAATCTGATATAACTCTCGATAAAGCTGAGCTAGTAGTGTGATCCCCCAAACTAGGAGTAGTGGCTAGAAGACAAAGCTCTGTACTACTCTACGTACAGTAGCTAGAAGGTTCTAGGGAATACTCATGCTTGAGGAGTCTGAAAGCACATATTGCACCACCAAGTGCATGAAAACGACATCGTGCACAGAGAAGATGTTCTCCCCCTACTAGTAGCTGATATGGACCCCTCCATGGTCGATAGCTTGTTGAGCCTCCTCGCTTCGAGCATTAAAGATATCATATAATACGGAATCCTTAGCCCCAAAAGTGGAGCATACGATGGCCTCACCATCAATGGGGATCTTGAAGATCTTGTAGACGTCCTCCAGTGTACCTGTCATTTCACCTGTAGGTAGGTGAAATGTGTTGGTCCACATATTCCAGTAATGGGGCAACTCAGTCAGATAGGATTGATCTACCCTAATGGTGGGTAGATCCAAAACGTAGCCGAAGTTGATAGCTCTAAACCACTCTCGCTCACCATCAATGATCTCTTTGCATAGAGTCTTCAAAATGTTAGGCTCTCGTGCTCTAGAGGTCAATCTCTAAAATAAATAGCATAAAATAAGAGAAAATCTAACTAAAACATGCAAAAACATTTAAAAATTGATCTAAAAATCATCAAAAATAGTAAAAAACTGATAAAAGTACAAAAGCATGTCATCATGCAGGTCTACAAATCAAATTTGTCAATCATACAGGTCAAAAATGCATGAAATGATATTAATTGCCTCTAAAAATTCAAAAAAATTAAAAATTTTGCACAATTTTCCTAAAGTTGGCGAACCCCGGGTCAACTCTGCAGTCCGCATGCAGTCAAAATTTTATCGTTGGGATTTTGAATGTTGACCGCAGCTAGCAATTGCGGTCCCCAATTGACCAATTGGGAATCGCAGCTAGTACCTGCGATCTCCGTTCGAAGTCTGGTCGGGTGCAATACCGCGGTCAAAAACTGCAAAAAATTAATAACCTAAGCTACCTGTTGAGTGGTATTTTCACACACTTGTGAAAGTAAAATCTCCTTTAGGATTTGGACTCCAAATCCCCTCTTGCAAAGAAGTCAAACAAACAACTTCTCCAAGGTCTCCAGTGTATTAGAATTTGCAACTGAGTATTAGTAATCTCAAATAAAGATATTCAATTTAAATGCTTGGAACACCTTAGTGATTGCAAGTAACTGTAAACAAGGGGCAATGTTGATTTATTTCACCATGAAACTTTAGTGATTGTTCATTGTTTTTTTTTAGATTTTGATATTTTTTAGATGTTTATTTTAATGTCTTGAAAGTTAAAGCTTCTGGAAAATATAAAAAGCAGAAAAAAATAAAAATGAAATACAGAAGATTAAACTTAGAACACATTCAGTCTGATGCTATCCTATTCCGACAAAATCGAAGATATGAGGTTTTCATGCATGCAACCTAACCTATTGGACCTGCAAAACAAGCACAATCCGGATAAGCTAAGTGCTGGCTCCTAGGGTTTTGAATGAGGTTTTTAGATTTAAACGTTCGCATGAAGCAACCAAGAAAAACTTGCATGAACTCCATTTACAAGCCTAAAATCTGAAAAGGAAAAATAGACATTTAATCTTGCATGCAGAAAATGACTCCTTTCTTGTCCATAAGATGCAAATTTCTAAAATTTTATGTATTAAAAATTTTTCATTTTACAGTAACAGAAGTTTCTGGTTTTCCCAAACCAGTCGATGGAAGAAAACAACAAGAACAGGTCCAAAGTGGCTCTATTGCCCTCAAATCTGTAACTCTGCTCGTGGTAGTTTTTGACCCCTTTATTTGCCTTTGGCTTCTGCTTTTAAACCCTCTGGTCCAGTTCTCTGTTTCGCCCTGTGACGCCTCGCTTCATATCCTAGGTCTCTTCGTTTCATCTTTCTGCCTCTTTGCATTATTTTTGGCTTTTGTTCGAGCGTCAAAATGCTTGATCTTCTATGTGAACTGTAACGCTTCTGTAACCCTTACACCTTTATGCCATGTGTTCTGTGCTTTTCTGCATGTTTCGTAACAGCCCCTTGTAAATCGCGACCAAAAATAGCATGTCGTGATATCGCGACATTTTATGTATGCAGCTTTGCCCCTCTACCTGTATCGTGAAAACAAGACATGTCGCGATATCGCGACATTTTCTGCTTCAAACCGCATGGATGCAACTTGTCACAAAATCATGACGTTTTTCTCCTTCGCTGTGTTTTGTTGCACTCAGCCGCAAAAACGCAACATGTCACGAAATCACGACATCTTTACAATCTGTACCGTCTCGCTGCTTTCTATCGCGAAATCATGACGCTTTTCTCTTTTGGGCTATCTTGCCGCTTTCTATCGTGAAATCATGACGCTTTTCTCTTTCGGGTTGTCTTGCCACTTTCTCTCACGAAATCGTGACGCTTTTCTCTTTCGGGCTATCTCATAGCTTTCTATCGTGAAATCGCGACACCTTTCCATTCTGTACCACTTGGCTGTTTTCTGTCATGAAATTGCGACACCTTTTCTCTTTCGGGCTATCTCACTGCTTGGAGCCGCAAAAATGCGACATGTCGTGATTTTGCAACACATTTCCCTTGCTTAGCTTGTCAGTCGTTGTGAATCACGAAAATGAGACAGGTTCACGATTTCACAACACTTTCTATCTTCATCTCCATTGTCGTCGTCAGATCGCAAAAATGCAACCTGTCGCGATTTTGCGACAATTTCTTTTCTTTATTCCTTCCTCACTTTCCTGTCGTGAAAACCTGACATGTCGTGATATCGCGACGTTTTTTCTCCTTGCCCTGCTTTGACTGCTTTGACCGCAATTTCGTGACATGTCGTGATATCACGACATTTTCCACTTGATACTGCATCCTGCTGCTCTTAGCCGTGAAAACGCGACATGTCACGAAATCGCGACAATTTTTCATTTCTAGCCGCGACGGAGCAACATGTCATGAAATCGCGACAACTTTTCATTTTCGGCCACGACAGAGCAACATGTCGCAATATCGCGACAACTTTTCATTTTCGGCCGCGACGGAGCAACATGTCACGATATCGCGACAACTTTTCATTTTCGGCCGCGACAAAGCAACATGTGGCGATATCGCGACACTTCTCTTTTGTGAAATTTTGCTTTTTTCTTGATTTTTTTAGCATCTGGGTCACTGCAGTCTTCTTTGAAAACATGCAAAAAAAGGTGGGTCTTCAATTTTGGGGTGTGTTGTGGATCAGCCACAACACTACCCTAGACTAAGATGAGGTTCATTTCTAGCATTTTAGTGAAATTGATTTATCGATTACTTAATTTGGTCTATTTTACTAGTAATGGATGCGAGCTCTTGGTTTTTTGAGTTACCTTGCCCTCCCCTCGTCCCCCGCGGTTAGAAGACACTTACCCATGCCCTGCCAGCATATTGTGAGTCGATATGCAGGTAAAGTGTGCTAGGTTGTAGGTCAGATTAGTCAGTTGTGTTTTTCAGAGCTCCAATTGCAGGTCACTTATCTAAAATTTGGAATTTTTATAGACTTCTCATATTCAGCGTGGACCGCAGGCCCTAGCCGTGGTTCCCAATTTTGTAAATGGGAACCACAAAACCTAGCTACATTTTGCAATTGGAAGATAATTTTAGAAAATCCCACCATGGGAAGGGCCAAAAAGATCAATTAATGCCTCCCATTGGGTCATAACTCAATAAAAGCAAGCTAATTTGGAAATTTGGTGATAATCAAGCACCGGGATCCAATCAAAAATTAAAAATCTAGCTGAGATTATAATGTACAACCGAGGTCATCGCTATGACAATCCTTTTATGGAGTGACACACCTCCCAACCAAATAAATAAGCTCAATGCATAATTGAAAACATTCACAAAAAAAGTTAAATAATTAAAACACCAAATGTGCCTCGTATTCAGTAATTTACCCTATACACTTGGTGGTTGCAGCGACTTGCGATATATGCAATCCGACAAGATGAGTAAATTACCATAAGGACATTTGGGGCAAAAATTATCATTGTCGATCTGATATGCTTCTCGTCAATCCCTAAGAAGACCTGCGTGGTCAGACTGCTCCACGGGAACAAGGCGTTGCATGTCATTTATTCTATGACCTCTTTTTCAGCAAATCGTCGACAATTTTATTCAACACAAATCTGATCGGATTTGTATCAATTCAATTCCCTAAGATGACTATTGTAGCCTGACTGCTCCATGGGATAGAAGCGTGCAAATAATATTAATAGTTGGAATCAAAAGTTGAACTAGGCCTAGCCAAGGCATTAATTTGCTCAAATATAAATTTTTTTAGATCATTCATGAATCTCAAGCGACATCGTCGCTTTATTCATTATCATTACCCTCATCGACTCGTTGCTTGAGGGGATAGTCATAATATCAAATCATAACCAAAATCAACAGAAGATCCCAGAGATCATAGATCCCTTGATATTGTCAAAATTATGTTCGTCCTTGCGAATCATTGTAAACAACTATCATAATATTACCCCTTTTCTTGGGGAAAATAGCAAATATGATTTTGCTTGTTGTTCTTTGCCTTTTGGATCTATGGGTCAGAAGATACCTATGGAATGCACAGTCGCACCGAATGAGATGAGAAGGGCACAAGATTTTCAATTTTAAGCCTCCAAAGAGTTGGAAGCAATGATTCCAGGATGTGAATCCTTTTTTTGGACTTGGGGAATCTAATGTTGATCTGACTAATGATCATCATAGAAGCTTCGACATCATTTTAGAAGGTCTATTTTTGCTCAACATTGTTTGATCTCATAATGCATCTCAAAAGGCGCATTTGTAGACACTTAAAACGTGTCATGTCGAGGGCGACTACTCATATGGAAATGCTACAAGACCATATGGAAGATCTTGGACAAACTCCAAGATAGAGTAGTGGTTCTAACCACTCAATTTGGGCTCCTTGGCCTAATCAGTATGAACCATAGCCCAGACCTACGGTTTATAGTTGAACCGCAGTTGAGACCTATAGTTTGTAGTCTAGACCGTAGCTGTGACCTGCGGTATTAACTAAAGTTTAGTTGGCCTTCAATTCTAGCCAAATCGATTGAAACGACCATTAGATCTAGAAGAAGGTGGTCAGAGAGTGGAAGCTTCCATTCCAACTGTCCTAACCACCCCTTCTTGATCTTGGCTTCTCCAAGAATCCACCCCTAGCCCTTGGGTAGTCCTATAAGTATCCCTCAAAATTAAGGCAATGATATAGAGGATTTTGATAGCGAAGCACTATAGAAATACAATCAGAGAGAGCATTGGATATTTTAGTAGTGGAGCCCTATCAAATTGTACACTCGAACGAGTATACTAAGAGATAGCTATTGCACTTATACCCTACCTACTTGTCAAGATTCATGATGAATTGCATTATGGATGCCCTAGGAGTCTAAGAGAGCCAAGAAATGTAAATATGGGTAAACGAAGGCCCATCATAGTGATTTGAATACCAAAGCTATCAGAAGGACATGAAAGGTGACCCTTGAACATCAATTGGACAAGGAGGTGAAGCCCACTACCCTTGGAATTTAGGGTAAGCCTATCAGAGTGCTAACCATGGCTATCGGCCATGATTTACAGTGCAGACCGTGCACCGGAGCTACGGTTTGTAGCAGAGGTATCACTGCCTTCATATTTCCATTTTTGTCTAGCTAATTAGGTTAGATTAGTTGTTTTCATAGATTAATAGCATTTTGGAAGACTTTTGATTGTAGAACTAGGTTAAATTTACATTTTATGCTTATGCTTAATTAGGACTAAAATGCTTTCTTTATGCATGTTTATGTTTCAATTTTCATATCTGATCCATGCATAGTGTAGCTACTACTTTCCTTTACGCTATTACATGAATCTTGATTCACTTTGCATAGCTTGGAAGTCTTCTTTATGTTTTCTTTATTATGCATATTAACGGTGTCATTATGAAATTTACCTAAAAGGGCCTCATCATGAGAGGCTGCCTATCTTTTTGACATTCTTGTTGTTTCATGACCGCAAGGAATAGTTTCAAAGGAGAGCAAACCATTAAGTTACTTTCCCATTGCGAAGAAGAGGGCACCTCCACCCTAGAGCAGTTCGTGCCATTATGAGAGGCATTTGGAAATCACACCTACCCTTAAGAGGGAAAACAGTTGAGCACTCCTATTGCAATACTGTATCAAAATGAATATCTCTAAGAGGGACATACTTGTAATTGGATTTTGAATTCAAATATAATGAAATAAAATGTTTATTTCTTGTTTCATTTGTTGTCAATTTTGTTTACTTGTATGCATGTTATATCTTTACCATTTATCGCAATAGGAGCCGCTATCGGGTGTGACCCTTTCTGGTGGTTACACTTTGAAGTTGAGGTTCTCCGATCATTGAATATTCCCATCCCTTCCAATTTATCCCCTCCCATTCCCCATCCCAAAAATAAGGTTCATTGGAGACCTCCCCTAGAAGGCTGACTGAAGCTCAACTTCGATGGTGCATCCAAAGGGAACCCAAGTTTAGTAGGAGTAGGCAGGGTTATTAGGAACCACAAAGGTAAAGTTGTCATAGCCTTATCTGAGGACTTGGATCACCAGAACAACAATATGGTTGAAGCATGGGCACTATGGCAAAGCATGCATCTCATTAGGGATTACAGAATAAACCTCCAATTTGAAGGGGATTCCCTCAACATCATGATATACATCAACAATGATAATATCCTATCGTGGAACATTCGATCCCTGATCCAGGTTACCAAAAACTTCATTGGTGAGTAAAAGTAGATTGTAGCTACCCACATGTACCATGAATCCAACAGGCTTGATGATAGTCTCACAAAGTTGGATACCACCCAACCAACCATATCCATCTGGCGTAACTCATTACCACCAAGTGTCATCCACATAATGACCGTGGATTGGCAAAGGTATACCGGGTGCCTTTAATATTTTCCACCCTATTCCATGTTTTTATAACAAAGTTTTTGTAGGTCTCATAGGGTAAAATTCTTTGGGCATTATATTCGTTTTGTGTGCCCCATATCCATCATATGATTGGCCACCCACCTGGCCCCTCTAATTGTGACGCTCGATCTCGGATGTTCATTTCAAACTTCATCAGATTCCAAAGAATTTTTTGTAGTACCGACCATGAGTGCTTCACTCCCTCTCTATGAAATATTTCACCCAGCTTAGCTATCACCAAGTACCTATGGCATTTCAACTCCACCCATGTGGATATCGCTTCTAGGACCCACACTAATCCCCAGTAACCTTCCCCTTTCCATCGCCTTTCCACCTGTTGTTATCTCATGATTAACGAAATGACTGATGGCTTACCTAATGCATATTTAAGACTAGAGTGAGTCACCATGCAAGCCTATTTACTTCATATCTGCCACCCCAACCACTACCTCAGCTCCCCCACTACCTTCCATTGGCCCTTTGTTACCTCCCCCATGGTCTTCCTCGAGCCAAGCAGTCTTCAAATTTATACCCTTTCGGCCTCCTTTCTATAAGGCTGTGGAATTTTCCCTTTTCTGTCAAAATTCAAAGGTGTTGAGGTCGACATCAAGTCTAATTTTATGAGAACCTAATCGAATGACCATGTTACAGTACAACACATCTGGTTCAAAGTCACTCTTGCTCTCATCGTCGAGGTTTCTGGTCTTCCTCTCATGGGGCACCTGGTCCGATGAGATAAACATAACTAGGACCAAGAGCTTAAAGGGATACCTAATTACTAGGAATTCAAGTGGCTAGGAGTTTCCCTGGATCGTGAATCCCTCCCCTCTCTGTGGCCCATCGTAACTATGCCTCTTCTCTAGTATTTGTCCTATGATAACCCTTCCAAACTGTTCTCTAGCTTTCATCTTGCGTTGGTCAACCACCTAAGGGGATATAGGCCTATGAAAATACCTACTTTCCTTCATCAATCCATTCAGCTTTCTGTGCTCGACGCTCACAAGAAACACTCAAATCCCACTCATCAGGGGTTGTTTAGTGTTCTATTCCATCGTGTAGCCACCTCCACCCCACCATACATTTTTGCCAACTCCATCGAATCCACCCCCCCATCCCTCCCCCACTCAAAACCCTTCCTATTCCCTATCCAGCGAACCCCTGGTAAGCGAGGAAGCCCCTAAATTCCACACTCCTATATCCAAGAAGGGATCCTCGTCTGCTACTACTCCCTCTAAACCCCTTGCTGTGAGCGACAAGAAACCACCATTAGCTAAGCGTAAAGTCAAAGCTGAAGAGATCTCCACCCAGGTCCAAAGATATTCTAGAGTAAATAAGGTTAAGGCAGAGTCGAGCCAAAATTACCCTATCCACATCTCTGAGGAAATTAGTGGGAGTTTGATCCTCGGCTCTGTGATTTCCAATAGAATTTCTAGGATGTTCCTCATGAGTTTCATTACCGCATTTGAGAGCACCAGTTCAACCATAAAATAGTACCTCCAGCAGAGCACAACCACCACCAAGGAGGACTCCCCAGAATTCGAGCCCCTCTAAGCTAGCTTTCACGTCCTAGGATCGGCTACTACGGGTTTTTTGGTCTATCGAGTTTTTTAATTTTTCTAACAGCTTTGATTCATCCTTTCCATGTCTATAAATTTTTATTTCTCAGATGGTCCCTGCGTAGATTCTGGTCAGTATGTTGTTGAAATTTAGTTTCTCTTGTCTTTCACCCCTGCGTGGGCAGGTTTGCTTTTGTGATAGTACCGCCATACCATGTGTGGAAAATTTTGCATCTATCATCCCCTGCATGGGATTATTAGTCATTTTTATGTCTATCCTCCCCGGTATGGGATTTTCCAACAATACTTTCTCTCTATCGATCAAGATTTTATGTACATCTGGGATTGGGACCCAGCCAAAACCCACTTAATAGAACCACCAAATTACAAAAAAAAAAATCATTTTTTTGAATTTAAAATCTGATTAAGATTAAAGTAAGAATTGATAAGGAAATAAAATGAAATGGATTAAAATTGAGTTTTTTTAAGGAGAATTTGTGAAATTGTAAATTTCAAAATTAGGGAGACATAAGTAGATTAAGAAATTAAAATTTGAATTTGAAAAAGAAAGAAAAATTGTAAAATTAAAATTTGGGAGTGAAATGTAAATGAGAATTTAAAGGAGAAATAAGTTGATTAAAGATTTGAAATTGAGTTTGATTGAAATAGTAGAGTTTGAAGAAGAATTAATCATGGCTAGAAAGCAAAGAAAAATGAATATTCAATATGAAGGAAAAGGAAAAAGTTCCAAGAATCATTTACAAATTTTCAAAAGAAAGACAACATGGAACAATAGAACTAATGGAACACAAAATTTAGTGTAATTCTTATGATTCTTAAATGGTGTATAAATGATTGTTTTGAAGATGCTAATAACTTCAATGAAGATAAATCAATTTATAATACAACAATTATATCCAAGACATCAAGGAAAGTTGCAAAATAAAGATTTTGTTTTTGTTCCTATACAAGTCCATACAAAATATGGAAAAGGAAATTACAAATTTAAACTTTATAATAAGTA
>JAQPPZ010008341.1:0-13459 GCA_028583015.1 Wollemia nobilis
ACTCCATCACATCCAAAGCTTGATCTCAAATCTGTACTAAACACAGTCCTTCGGTATAGCACAAATCTATCCTCAAATATTTGTTCTCAAGTCTTAACTCAAAGCTTGATTCAATCTCAAATCAACTCTACTCAGGATTATACATAATGGTGAATATTATTAAATTGGGTGAATATAAATATTTACAAAATTGGAAATTGGTGAATATGAGGACCCTCGACGTCGACCCATTTGCCTAAAATTTTTAGGATCAAATATTTCTTAGGGTCAATTAGCCACAATATATATCCAAACATAGGTATATTTATACTCGTTGGAAATATCTTTTTAAGCCTGGTCTAATGGTGGTGTTTTTATGAAGTTATAAGATTATTTAATAGGTCAAAAGTTGTCCAAAATATTACCTTACATTTAGGGCTTCAAATACCCCCAATTTTGGTTTGAAGATGCTTTATTTGATTTACTTAGGATTATCCATGATTCATCTTGATTTTTATTAAGATTCACCATTTTTTTACAAGTACATTTTGAGTCCAACCCCTTATGCATAACCCTGACTCTATTGGATCTACCCCAAACCTTAACTCAAGGTTTGAACAAATCAATCAATCAACTCTACTCTCAAGTATTATCTAAGAATTATCTCAAATTTACCTTATAAGCTTCGACAAAAGCTATAACTAATCTATCCACAAGTTCTCTCTAGAAATTATACAAATCTACTCAATGAGTCCTCACTAAAACTTATCCAAATATGCTAAATAATTCCTCAATAGAACTTATCCAAATATGCTATCAATATGTATTGTAAGATTCCATAAAAGCTTACCCAAATCTATCCACAAGTCTTCTCTAAGACTTACCTAAATTCTGCTTAACAAGTCCACACTAGAACTTGTACAATCTCATAGAAACATAAAGAGAATTGTTAGAGACTCAATATGCTCTACACTCATCACAATGCTCAAACATTTTCAATCACTCTCTTAGAAAGATATAGAGAATTTTTAGAGACAATATGCTCCACATTCACCTTAATACTCAATCACTTTCAGACTCTATCCATTGAGTCTCACAGAAACATATAGAGAATTCTTAGAGACTCAATATGTTTCACACTCATCAATACTCAACCTCTTTCTCAAATAAATTTAGAATATAGAATAATTTTGTTTCATAGAACTTGAACAATCACTTCACACAACCACTTGACTAGGCTCACCCAACTCTACTTAACAAATCACCCAATTAAACAATCCTTGCTTACAAACCCTAGTCAAATCATATGAACACTCACTCAAAATATTTCCAACAATGCTTATCAACCAATCTCACATAACAATTATACTCATGTTTTTTCAAACCCTAGTTCAGGTTCTTCACTTAATCAATGGCTTCAACAACAATGCTTATCAAACAATATCACATAACAATGATACTCATGTTATTTTCAAACCCTAGTTCAGGTTATTCACTTAACTAATGGCTTCAACAACAATGCTTATCAAACAAGGTTTTAACAAAAATTCTTTATTCCAGAAAATCTTGAAGCATTAACTCAACACACTCAATAAGTAAACCTAATTAAGTCCTTTTAACTCCAAATTTTTTTTCTGGAAAACCAACCAATCAACTCAACTATGGAAGAATATCCCATAAATTTTTCTTGATGATGAAGGAACCTAAAAAATCTGCCACAACCACAGACACTTCTTTGACAAGCTCAAAGACACTATAAGATGATAAACTCTCTCAAAGGTACAATGCAAATATCAAAACATACATACACCTTGTCACTCCATCTTAAAGAAATCATTCATCAACATATACAAAAATAATTGATCAAATACACCTTATAATATCCTAGTTAAAATAATATCCAACATAAAAAATAATGTCACTACAATCACCTTTTCAAAATAACTCAATGGTAAGAAATCCTCTCAAAATCTAACCAACACTTTAATCCACTTATTTCTCCAATTACTCAAAATAATGACCAAATAAAATACCTTTTATTTACCCCTTTTAACTCCATAGAATCTTATGTCAAACCTTAGGCATTATAAAATATAACAAAAATGTATTACCTTCGCCTTGGTGAGACTTGAACCCTTGACGTCGCCTCCCCATTCATCCTAGTCGTAGTCTTGGCTACCGCATGTGTTAGGTGATCATTTAGGGAGAAAAGTGCACCACGTGCTCTATATTCCTCCTCTTTTGCACCTAAGCCAAAAAAAATCACGCGTCGATTTCTTCAATGCTTAAAACACAACACACCAAAATTTTGCTACCATGAATCGATCACGAGTCACTCCGCACCCAAACGCCTTAGCCCTCGGCCACTTGCCACTAGGCCATGCTGCCTTGGTGGATATGGAATTTTAGCCCTCAATGATCTTATCCCCTTTAGCTAGTGCCTAATACAAGAACCTTGTCTTCTTCCTCGCACGAATTCTATCCAACACACGCTTGCCTCTTTTTCTTGTTCGAACTAATGATAATTCGAATGCCACTAAGGCATATAGTTGTTTATATCATTTTCCATATTTAAACATGAACGTCAATGTAAATTTAATTGCCTTGGAACCCTAACCTTAGGGTAATTATAATTTAATTAATAATAACATTATTATAATTAACTTATAATTAATTTAATAACCATTGGTTAATTAATTTAACTTACAAATTAATATATAATGAGATTATAATTAAATATAATTTATTTAACTCCCATAGGTCTATCCAATTGGTTTTAAATAAAAGACCATTTATTTTTCCATCATGGGTTTTAATAAAAACCTTTATTTCTGCCATACATAATATCAAAAAGAATATTATGACACCTTCTTCATCAATATTTTGCATTGCTCCTTTTGGCCTTATGACGTCAGTGGTGGTTTACTTTTTGGCATCAATGACAACTTCATGCCTTGACATAAATGACAACTCTATGGACTCAAAATATCCAATAAATGTAATTACTATGGGTGTGATTATGACTGATGCATTACAACTCAATGGCTGATAATATTATTTTAACAACTCAATGGATTATTGTAGAAGAACATTTCTTTAAGATATATTTGAAATAATATTGATATTGTCCATTGTTCTTGAGGTTATATTATAGATGTAGCAATATGAGGTGAAATGACTTGTAATATTTACTTTATGTATTTCTTTGTATAGAGAAATCAAAGAGGAATATAGGTCCTCTTTAGAGTCTTTTAAATGACCAGATGTATAGTTGATATTTTATCATTACGAATTCCTATTGTAATTATGAGTTGACATATTATTTCATAATGTGATAATAGAAGAGTTTAAATTTTATTGTGGGAATACCATAGTAGATTATGGAACCCAATAGGAGTACGACTGTAGTAGTATATCACAATGAATGCTTTTGAAATTGTTGTTGCCCTACGTTGGAAACAAAAGTGGACTAGAGAACCTTTGTTATTGTGTATGAAGTTCAAATCATTATGAATAAAATGAGCATGATTGATTTCAAGTTGGGTTTTTACCTTTAGGTTTCCCAGGATAAAAATGTTGTTAGGATATTGTACATGGTGTTCTTTATATTTTTATGTGTTGAGACATCCACATTTACTTTTTTGAATGATTAATATAAAACACTTTGGTTTTCGGTGTTCATGGAAGAAAAATCAGATGTCCAAAATTGTCTGTGCAGATAAATAAAAGCCTTTTTCTTAGATAAATTTGATATTAAGATAATTTAGTTTAATGCTTAGCTAAGCTCCTTAGAGAAATATTATGTAAGTTTCCTTAGTAAAAGAATTATTTACATGTCGATCTGTAAATAATAAATGAACACTTGAGTTAGGTACTCACTTGTGTATTCTAGAAAATCCTTTTTAAAGAAATCTACTTTATTGATAGTAGTTGGGGTTAAATTATAATGTCGTAGAGACTCAATATTTTTGAAGAGATTTTTGGATCATATTAATAATTGGAATGAAAACTTATAAAAGAGTGTTTTCATAATGTTGATCAAGAAATAAATATTTTATGTTGTAGGATTAAATTCCATTGTATTTAGAGATAAAAATTATTTACAAAATCATTCAATGGATTAGATATTAGGGTATTTCTCTGATTCTTCATAAGGGAATCTGAAGAATATAGTAGTTAAGTGATTTAAGATTTATAAAATCTCAAAACCAATGTGAATGGTAGTTCACTTAAGGTACCTTGGAGTATGGTTAAAACTTAGAAGTATAATCTTGTTGAAATTCCTTATAATTATTAAGGAATTAATAAGGGTATCATTAAAGTAAGCTTTTAGGAGAGGTAATTGATGGATTGGCTAGCTTATCAAAAATATGAGAAATATAGTCAAATCATATACACTCAAACACCTACTTATATGGACTTAAGTAGAAGTGTGGTAATTGGCATGCTATTTTAGGCAAGTTAGCTTGTTGGGAATTAACAAGAGGGATAGCTTGTAAATTAAGTACTTGCACCTCAAAAGAAACAAGATAGCTTGTTGAAAGACTACGAGAGAGATATCTTGTAAATAAGGTACTTGCACCTAGTACACTTATGTAGATAGATTTATGTAAGCTGTGGGGATGGATGTGCATCAAATAAAAGTATAAGTGGAAGATCATTATGATATGGAATGACTTAATAGCTGAGCTGAGAGTCCGTAAAGAACCATATAATAACCTAAACAGACTACTTAACAAGAGTGCAAAAAAAAAAGGTTGGGCATCATGATGATAGAATTTGGCTTGTGACACATGGACCACCACCATTATTTCATCATCAAATTCTCAATTGTAGAAGACAATAAGAAAATATTATTTTGAAATAAAATTCATGGAGCAATATGATTTGATGCCCACTTTCATTGATTCAATTTTAAATCTTCAAAAAACCTAGTTAGTATATGTGAAACTTACATATTAACCCTATAATTTTAAAAATCAATATATCATGTTCAATTATCTTGTATGTGCTAATCACTTCTATTATAACATCCCATGCCTAGAAATATCTTGTCATAAATTCACTTTTCATGTTATACCAAATAAAGGCATCTATAATTCTACCTAGTTCATTATTATTTCAATTTAAAACATCTCAAATATAAAATTTATTTCTAGGTTGTAGAACTTTAGGAGAATCCTATTCTCAATTATATGAAATAAGAAATAGTGAATCTTGATTTGGCCTTGCACTTGTTTCCTTCTTATAGTTTATATCTTGGCTTCCATAAGGATAAAAAACAAGAAAATGTAAGGTGCACTACTCACTTGCACTCACTCCTTATTTGCACATGTGACATAATAAAATGTTTCAATTAATATTGATTTGTAATATAATTTAAATTTATAATAAAATTTTAAATTATTTTTTTAATAAAATTACTTTAAATGTTTGTATGCTTATATCATTTTACCTTATTTGTTTATAAATAAATTTAATACCATTTATATGATAAAGCATTTGGTTAATGCATGGGTAAAAAACAAGATTAGATAGAATTTCTATTATATAATTTATAAGAATTATAACATATATTATGGCTGGGGCTCCAACGTTTTCAACTGTTCGATAGACTTATGACCATATGGAGGAAAACTTCAAGCCTTCCACATAGCAGTGATTTTTCGGCTCCTTTCTCTATGAATGAATATTTGACTCTATTTTGAGGGTTGTTAAGTGACCTTTTGTGGAGTTTTTCTTACACTCTTGTGTACTTCTAAAGTACGGTTAGTGTGTTTGTTTACGGGTGTGCTTATCCCATCCGCATTTTTTGCATGAGATATTATTTTATTAATATAATGACCTTTTTATAAATATAAAAAAAAGCCTAAAATAAAATAAATCAAAACATAAAAAGGGAAAAAAAAAAAAAAATTTAAAAACAAAAGAAGAAGGAAAAAAACGAATTTTAAAATAGAATTTTTTTAATAGACCTTATAGTGGTTTTTTTAGATTATATAAAATTAAAATCAATTTATTTTTATTATACTATGATTATTCTTTATATTTGGTTTTATTTACTACATTATTTTACTTCGTAATTATGATTATTTTGTTGTTTTTATAATGAATTTAATGAGATTAAAATATCACATCGATATCTAACGATATTAGATTACAATTATATATATAACTTAAAGAAATTTCATTAGTCAATGAAAAATCTAACACTTTTTATGATCATGAATGCTAAACGAATATATATATTGATATATATTTTTTCTTGCCTACGCAATAGGAATCATTACATGAATGATGTTATAGGACCGAAATTTCCGTCCTCGTGTAAATCTAATCAAGAGTTTAACCAGCTATTCGGTGACTCTTTATTGACTTATTTCTTCGCCCTGGCTTTTAATATGATGTTTTTCCATATCATAGGTTATTAAATGAAAAAATTAGCACATCTTTGATAATCATGAATGCCAAACAAGCATAAGCCGGCCCAGCATATATATATATATATATATATATATATATATATATATATATATTCTTCTGGTGTGCATATTCTTCTGCCATATGGTACACACTCGGAACATCATTTGGTGATGGATTTTATAGGACGAAAATTTCCACAGTTTGTCCAAACTCGTTTGAATCCAGTCACACCTTTTACCAGCTACTCGGCGATTGCTTACTGGATTATTTTTTACAGCGTCTACCATAAGAATTGGTAGTTTGTTACTCTTTATAACCATTATAACCTTTAATTGCGCTGTCTGAGTTCAAATTCTGGTCCCGGTTATTTCTATAACTTTTATTAAAAATATATATCAAATAAATTATTATAATAAAATATATCTAAATCTTAATATTTCAAGAAAGTAAAAGTTATATTTTTATATAAATAATATGTTTTACATTATTAAAAATATATTATCAAATTTAAAAAATATGGTAATTAAATTATTACAATAAAAGATATTAACTTTCAAGAAAGTAAAAGTTATATTTTTATATAAATAATATGTTTTACATTATTTTAAAATAAAAATATATTAAACAAATTGATAGGATTTGTTTAGTAGACCATCATAACTAATATTATCAAATCATAAAAGGATTTATTGATATACCTTTACATCTTTTAAAGGATGAAAATAAGTTAATACAAAGAAAATCATTTTGTAAGAAATAACATTTCATCATTTAGAATACAAGTAGGGAGCAAATGCAATCTTACTAGGGAAAGAGCACAATAATGAGCCTCACCTTTAAATTTGTTCTGAATTGTATGTATATATATATACATATATGTGGTTTCTCATCATGAAAATATAGGTAGAAAAAAAATATGTCATTTATATCCATAAATGGAAGGATAATATTGAGTATTTGGAAGTGATTTTGAAGAATGAGATGATCAAGCACGATATAATGGTTCTTAAAAGTAAAGGATTAATAAACAAGTCGATGTATCTTGACCATATTTAACAAAGACTCAAAAGTGGATCAAATAAAAATTGGAATCAAGTTTAAATTATCCAATAAATTGCCTTCCAAAATGATATTGTTATCATCATACTCCATTTTTTAAGTTGGGGATAAAGTAATGTATGGTGACATATGTTTTATGGTTTAGAGGGAGAGATGGTTGCTTTCTGATTTCTAAGACCATGGATTAAGAATTTTATTTGCAAATATAACAACTATTAAAAACCTTATAGTGTTAGTTCTGAGGCGTAGACCAATTGATTCCACCAAACCCTGTAAGGAGGACGAAGGTCCAAGGTTCAAATCATAGGCCTCATAGGAATAAATGCTTGTCCCTTTTCTGGTTTTTTCAACAACATAAAAGGTTTAAAATGATTGTGGTATGGTTGTTATAGGGGTAAAGTGTGTGAAGATATGTGTGACAACTTTCGAGTTGGACAACATAGAATACTATGACAACCATAAAATCCGAATAGCCTACCTGGATTCGTGGCGCTACCGATTCCATCATGTAAATTCAAAAAAAAATCCTTGTAGTTGGTTGGTCATTTTGGACAGTCATGTTAATTTATCAATAAGGAGGTTTTTCATAATGTTGGTAATACTGCAAGGTAGTTTATCTAAGGGAATATAATTAATAAGAGGAAAAAATCATGTTATCTATATACCTACACATGGTATTCCATTGATATTTTAAAACTCTTTCAAAAATCCATTAAGAATATATTTTAATCAATACAATGGGATCAACAAATGGATTATAAAAATATTACATTTTGATGTCATATATTTTACGAAACAAGATATATGATGATAGTTTGCAAAATAAAAAAATAACTAAAAAAATAAAAAGAAATTTTTGGTCATGAGACAACATAATAGGAGGATATTCTATTATGGTATAAATTTATGTATATCAAGGAGTCCACTATCTTAAATTATTTGTAAATTAATATCCCAGTGTAATTATATGGGGAAGGTTTTTTGGGTTTCTCTATAGTAAACAATAAACAAAAAAAAGAAGAATAAGAAATTAAGGGATTATGGATTACAATGAGTAAATTCAAACTCAAAAGGAATTAAAATGGTATAAAAGAAGATATAGTAATAAAATTTAAATTGAATATGGTAGAAGAGATCAATTTTTATTTATCTTCATTTTTAAATGTGTAGAAAATCATATTCTTAGAATAAATGAAAGTAATAGTACAATTTAACCCTTACATTTTAGTGTTTCAAGGAAAGCTTAAAAATTACTTAAGTAGTAGAAAATCATGTTCTTAAGATGTAACTTGCTTTGTAATCATCTTCCAAGGCCATTTTCAGGTTGTTTTCCTAGGCTTTGTTTTATCTAGTTACAAGACATATTTTCTTTTGTTTCCCTTATGTGTTATTGTTAATAGAAAAAATGATTATAAAATGATGGTATTTATTACTATTATATGAAATGTGGATTTTATCTTCGTTATTGTATGAGAAAGATTTAATAGATTAGGTATAATCATAAATTCAATTTGTATGATGAGCTTTTATAGTGATTAAGGTACACTATAAGTATGGATTAGAGTATACAATATTATGCATCTAATGGAACCTGATGATAGAGTAAAGACAAAAAAATTACTTGGATGATTGCAGATATAATAAAGTGGATGGCCTGATTGAATGATTGATGAAAACTTGCTCTTGATATGACACATTATTTTATGTACTTTGTGAATATGAAAAATTAGTATTTGTTCTTATGGATGATAGGTTATTTGAATATGCAAACATCAAAGTAGCATCCTTATTTATTGGCCTTTAAAAGTATTTGTACCCATAGAAAAATACTATCCTAAATTATTACAAAACTAGCATCTTTAATTCTAGGTATTAGCGCAAGATTTTAATCTCCATGACCTTTTTAGGTAATGACATGACCATATTGTGATCATCTATTTGGATGGTATTGTATCAAGTAGGAAAGGAAAATCTTCAATATATTGAATAATTTTATTATATACTTCACCAAAATAAATTGCATTCCAACCTATCTAAGTGTTATTTTACTTCTACCTTGGGTTTATTATTGATATAGAAGGCATTTAGGTGAATTCTAGGAAAGAATATGTTTCGCAAAATTATCTATGACAATCACAAAGCTAAGGATTATTTATGTGCAAGTGATCTGAATATTGAGAAATTCTATAGGAGTCTTTAACATTCGATATCTTACAACATAGCACCCTTTGAATATATTTTGGTCAAGGAAGGGCCATTGCATAAACTTGATAAACGTTGTGTCCTCTACAACAGTCACACTTCTTTTCTAAAGGAGGCACACTCTATACTCTATTGTTATCAAATTTTTAAGCATAAAAACTCTCTAGTTTTAGCTTTTCTTCTATTGGGCTCACAAGCAACACGATGTCTTATATTTATTTCCCAACTATGTAGTCTATTACCACTCAAAATCCAATAACCAAAATTTACCCTTAACATGTACTTTTCCCATTCTCATTCCTCCTTTGGAAAGCATCTTCATGGACTTGGATAGTGGTTTTCCAATGATATTTTGATAACACGGTTGTTTTATTTTCTTTTTTGTTGTTGATTATTTTAGCAAGATTACTAAATTAATTCTTGATGGAAGGACCAATTCTACAAGTGTCATAGCCCATTTTTCATTTATTACATTTGAAAATTATTTTTTTAGAATTTCATAAAACCATTAGTCACATTTTGTGGGCCAAATTTTGTACCCCTTGTGGAAATTTTTAGAATTTCCTCTCACTTTTCCATGGATTTCAATCCATAGTCAAATGGTCAAATAAAGGTGGTGTACTCTACCCTTAAGTGTGATGTTTTAATATTGTTGACTCTAGCCTTTCCTAATCCCCCCACAAGATATCTTCAAAAAGAAACAAAATGGGTCCATATAATTTGTATAATATTAAAATACTCTTCAACCCAAACTTGCAATATTTAGTAAGGATTAATGTTATATCCCTCCTATTTTTCAAATTGCATACATATAGTGGATGTATTTGGATAAAAAATGCTTGTAGTACAAGACACATAGTAAGATAAAAAATCTACACTATGGACCCTAATCTATCCTTCAATAGGTGCTTGAGAATTTCTTTTAACTTGATATTTTAGCTCTCTTAAGGATCTTGTATGTTGTTAAAGTTAATCTCCTCAAATCATATTATGAGTTAACATTGTAATCCACTGTTTTGATCACTTATAATATAAATATTGTTCTTGATATCTAGTTTTTTTTATATGTGGGTCAATATTTTAACAAGAGAACTTGACAAACTCAACATGGTTCTATTAATCCTTACCTTATAGCAAAATACAGACAACTTCTTCATCAAGATTGATATATTTTTAACATTTCACATTAGAATAATTCCCTACTTTTGTGTAAGCATTAGAGTCCAATGGCTCTATTATTCAAATGGATGACTATGAATAACATAATTGCTTTTAATGATGTTTGTTTTCTTATATGTTTGTGATATTTAGTTTTAGTTGGTTTGTTGTCTTTATATTTTTACTAATCCCTATATTGGGACACGTAAGCCTTTTAAAGGCCTTGTCAATTAATGGAAATCTATCTAGAACTAATTCAATATCAAAATGTTATACATCCTTATGAAATCATGTATAAATATGATAGAATTTGTTGAATTTTTCTACATGATATTCTTAAAAGGGTTGGTTTTGATCATGGCTAGTGTGAATGAATCTGATGTTGTTATAACACTTCAAAAAATTATAAATTAATCAATGGATATATTGTCATATGCTTTAATTTAGTCCTAAATTTTATCATTATGACTAACAAAATCCTTATCTATTTATTATTTTTATGGAGGCACTAGGAAGATTTTTATCAAAAGAAGAAATGAAAATATAAATCAAAGGTATTTAGGTTTTAAGTAAATCATCCCTTTGAATATCATATTTGATTTATTGATCATACTTTTATTTTGGATCATCCTTCATTATGTGATTTAGTGGATTTTAGATCATTATTATAATTATATAAGAAGGTTGCTAGATAGTTCTTTAATACTATAAGAATCCAAGATATGTTTCCTTAATAATGGCCTAGATTTGCAATGGATTACTATAGATAGTTTAGGCTTTCAAATTAGAAATTTTACATTAACATATTAGGGAATACCATTTTCTCATAAAGGAAAGGAAAAATAGCATTGAGAATTAAGTTTGGATAGAATTAAATTTGGTTTGGTATATTAGAAAGGTATGTTTATAACCATGGCTACAAGACAACAAATCATTGGTTATATATATATATATATATATATATATATATATATATATATATATATATATATATATATATATATATATATATATATATATATATATATATGTATACAAATATGAACAATATGTACATATATATATGTATATACATATATATATATATATATATATATATATATATATATATATATATATATATATGTATATATATATATATATATATGTATATGATATATATATATATATATATAATGTCACTTTCAAGATTGTTAATAAGTATAACATTTGAATTTGATAAAATTCAAACATTTTTTTAAATAACGTGAGATAAAATTAATGTTCCTTTTGATGAGTGGGATAGGTTGTGTGAACTAAAGAATATTTGATGGCAAAACATGCATAATTTTAGACTTATCCATTGGGATTAGGTAAGAAACTTAGCTAGAGATTAGTTAAAGTTTAGTAAAAGAATTAGATAAAAATTGTACTTCAAAAATATATTGATTATAGGTTCGAGGTGTAGACCAATTGGTTCATCCAAAACCCATAAGGAGGGCTGAGGTCCAAGGTTCAAATCATGGGCCTCATCGGACTAAACACTTGTCCCTTTACTAGTGCTTTCAGTGGTGTAAAAGGTTTAAAATGATTATGGCATGGCGATGATAGGGGTGAACTACGTGAAGATCTTTGTGGTGGCTTCTAGGGTGGACAATGCAAAATATTGTGGCGGCCATAAAAATTTGGACATCCTACCCGGATTCGTGGTGGCTACCGATTCCACCATGTTAAAAAGAAAAATATATATATATATAGATTATCTTGATATAATAAAATTATTTACAAAATGAACACTAATTACTTTATTCATATCTAATAGTTTGAAATGGTCACTCACTAAGGGATATTCTATATATTTTTGGTTTGAACCTTGTTTAGTCTTTATTATTTTCTTTCTAATTGAAAGTTACAAAACTGGCTTGAACATGTCTAGCTTGTGAAGGCCTAAAGACCAAATATTGTATTAATATGAATGATAAATCTAAATATAATATTTTTATTAGTACCTTGGATAACACAAAAGGAACCCCTCCTCCCACCACACCAAAAAAAACATTAAGATTCAAAATATGCTTCAAGAGTTCTATTCACATGAATTTTTGTGGAAATATTAGTTAGTTTAGAATCTATTAAAATATGGTAAGTACTTTACCAAATTGGGATATGAGGATTTAGAGAAATTACAATTCCCTACTACAAATAATTTCCCTTCAAAGATTTTTTTCATTAAAACCCCTCCCTAGGTCCTCAACATCACTTTGATTTCAAATTAATGTTAATATTATTACATGAGATTCTAAAAATAATATGAGGACCCTTTAGGTGTAGGTTGTGTGATAAGTACATAGAAACATCACACTACTTACGTTTCTGTTGTTCCTTTACTTATACAATTTGGAATAACTTTTACAATATATGATAATATACTTTGTAGATGTATGAATATTAAAAGAAATGATGAAATGGTGGATTAATTATTCTAAACCTAAAGCATTATGTATTCTATGGAGTGTTTCTCCTACCATTATTTATTGAAATTTATTTCTTGGAAGGAATAATATAGAATAAAAAATTAAATCTCAAAATCATGCTCAATATTGATACTATATTGTTATGAATCTTGTAAAATGTTGACTTACATGGTGCTTATAATTTG
>JAQPPZ010008342.1:0-14657 GCA_028583015.1 Wollemia nobilis
CAACAATAATTATCTTCAAAAATTTGGGTGTAACGTTCAACCACTTATTCATAGTATTTAAATTCAATAATAGATTGCTTTTGAAACCCACCTTCATCCACTTTTGAGGGCTCAATTATTTCTAAAAGTGGATCATTTAGTTTTCTATGATTATCCCAATCCTCACTTGTAAATAAGAACTCTAAGCCTTTTATTTCTAGCTTTTCACAACTTGGCTCATGTTGGTTTTCTTGATCATTATAATAATTGTCTTCTAAAAACAAGTGATGAAATTCTATCGTGTCTTCTGATGGCTCTTTAGATTCATCTATTGATTCCCCCTCAAATTCATTTTTAACCACTTTTTGTGGGTCAAGGGTTTCTTTAGTGGGATCAATTCTTGTATTTTGCTTTCTATGATTCTCCCAATCCTCCTTTGTGAATAATGACTCTAAATGATTCATTTCTATTTGGTCATTATTTGGATCATTTTGGCTTCCTTGATCATCCACTTTAACAATTTCATTTAATTGAAGGTCCTGAGCTATCCCATATTTCAATGCTAGTTATATCTAGGACTCCTCCATTGTCTAAAGACTCACGCATTTCTAAAAATGAACCAATATCTACATTTTGATAGGCCTATTTACCACAATCCTCATTAGTGTATATGGGCCTTGAGACTTGCACCTCCTCTTGGATGATATCTAAGGTGGTTGTAACACTTGGACATTCACTTTTATCCCATTTATTTCTCACATTAGACATCATTCGATTCAAGGGTGCTAGATTGGATGGTTGGTATTGGTTGGAATCCATAACTTTAAAAGAATAGTTCATCATGGGAGAAGGTTATGCCTCAACCTGACTCATGGGTGTTATTTTGAGCCTTAGGGTTAAGTAATGATAATCGAATCACATCAACCCCTTTTGAAATCCATTGTTGTTCTACTATTACTACCTCACTATAGGCTTTAGGTAAGGATGGATATTTAAGAACTCTACCTAGAAATGTAGAATTTAAGGCATCTAAGGCTCCTATGTGGACTTGAATAACATTTTCTTTAGAGATGATATAATGTATCACCACTTTGGTATACAACCTATAGAACTAACAAATTCATTAGGTTGTTTACAAATAGAGATAAGCTGATTTAGAACCAAAACTGGGTCAACTAGATTTTTAAAATGGCTAAGAAATATTGTTTCTAGTTGAGCCCAAGAAGTGATAGAACTTAGAGGTAAGTGGATGTACCAATCAAACACAACCTCATCCAATGTGTATGAAAACAACCTACAAGCAACATCTTCATGCATAATTTATAAATAAATTAACATGTCCTTGTATCTCTGAATATGTTCCTTAGCCAAGGCCACATCATGCCTAAACTAAGGTAAATATTCTTTTGCACCCTTAGGAATTTGATGGGTAGGGATGTTTAAATGACAATAATAATCACCTATCCAGGATGCAATTTCTACCCTTGTTGAAGTAAACAATGTCATTAGTGGACCTTAAAGACTATAACTTTAATATTAATTTTGTTAGTCAAAGAAATATATCTTGCTGAGAAGATTTAAAATATTAACAATCAACCAAAATATATGTTTGCAAAAGGTTAGCCTCAATGCATTATGAAATAAATAGGTTTCCAATCAAGGAACGTGATCACCTGTAAACAAAACCTCGTTAGTCAAGACCAATTCCTTCAAATAAACATTTCAAGTAACATGAACGAGTTATTTATTTCAATATAAGTAAAGTAAGCCAATTCAGACCCTCCTAGCACCAATTCTGTTGAGTGGTAATTTTACCCAATTGCAAAATCACCATCACAGTCAGGGTATTGAAATGAAAATCCTCTCTTGCAAAGAAATATGAAATTTCTCCAAGGTTCCTTTTAGCATAAACAAAGATGTGCTTGATAATATATGCAAATATGTAAGTCTGTATAAACTTAATGCTAAAAATACCTCAGTGATTGCAAGTAAACTGTTAACAAGGGACATGTGTTGGTGTTATTTTATTATACAATACTATTGATTGTTAATGAAACTTAAAAGAAAATAAAATGTAAATGTGATTGGCCCTCATATGACCATGATGAAAATATGAAGTTCATTTTATCTTGAAGTATTTTAGATTAATTTTATCTTCCATTGTTAAGCAGGTTTTAACCACTTTGTCCATTTTTTAAACCTTATGTTGAGCATGAAAGAAAATATTAAAATCTATCTGTAAAATGTGAACCTTAAATGATGATTGGATTCATTTTAGCTTGTTTGGTAAATGAAAATAAAATAATCTAAATGACTAACTTTAGAATGTAATGGCCTTGAAATGCCATATAAATTACCCCTCTTTAATGAAATTATAATTTTCATAAAGAGAAGTTAATTTATTACTTAAAAAAAAATATAAAATGCAAAGCCTGAAATTTGGCTTGCCTTCAAAATGTGACATCATGCTAAATATGAACTTTAAATAATTTTTTGTAATTTTGAATTGGCTTCAAAATAAAATAAAAATTGCTTAAAATGAAGCTTTAAAGCTTAATCTTTTGGAGTTTCATTTTTTTTCATATTTTTTCTTTATTTGAAAAAGTTAAAAAAAAAATGAAAAATACAAGGTTAGAGAAATAAAAAAAAAATCTGGAACATGGACCAGAATGCTGAAAATGTTAAAAGACAAACTACTATCAATATAATGCTACCCTATCCTACAAAACTAGAGATGTGAAAATTTCTGAATGTAACCTAATTTAATCGAAGCTACATTCACACGATTCGAAATAAACTAGGTGTAATCTTCTACAAAAAATAGATTGCATGTTTCTAAAAATTTTATAGTGCAGCCTCTAAAATACATTAAACAGTATATATAAGCCTAAAAGCAGGGAAGGGAAAGATAAATTGTTAGCTCAAATACTCAAAAAATATCTCCTTTGATTCTGCTTACAAGGTGTAATTTTTTGGAGTATTTTTCATTAAAAAATAATAATATCCTTATTTTTCACAAAATTTCCAACCCTATTTCTGCATTGGAAATGGATATTTAAAACTTTTCCTTAAACTTTTTGTTTCTTCCCTATTTCATTTGGTTGTTCGTTTCATTTTTCTATGCCTTCGATTCTGATTTTTTTGCTTGGTTTTCCAAAATGCTCTCTCTCCTCTATACCATGTTTATGTTACATCCTCCATGGCTAACTTGACCACATCCCCTTGTAAAGGACCTATTTGATTATCATTGACCTCCTCTATACAAGTGCAACATGGATATACACATGTATATTTTCCACTCCATTACTTTTTCCTCTTTTGGTTTTATTCCTCATGTTGTGCATAGACATTCATCAACCTACTTTCGACGTGCACATACCCCTAATTCGGTCTATTTAATATGATGGTTTTCTTTGGCTCGCTATGGTCATTGATACGATGGCCAAAGCCTGCAATCGCATTGCACCATAATAATTCATAACCACTATCCCATGACTATTATTAAGATGAAATGAACCATCCATCATTGATACTTATCACCATGAAACATACGCTAAGGCAGACACAACTCAACTTTAACCAAAAATTGGATTAATATTAATTTAACGAGATATTTCAACCATATAGAAGCCTCTTGCAAGAGGGAAGTGGCCATTATGTTATATTATATTAACCATAATTCAATCCTTATCTATGTATACACATCATGATATTTTCAAATATTTCTCCTCTGCATAGGAATCAATCCATCATTTTGTAGATATTCTTCTACCGGTCTACATGGGAAATAATCTGCAAACATCAACCTCATACAGGACCTTTGGAAAATTATCTATTTGCAATATTCATCTATTTTCTCGAGGTCCAATTTTTTGCACCCTAAATCCTTTGAAAAGTGCACGTATAGAGATAACTTTGAATGATCGATCTTTGGAAAGCTCTCTATGACTGTGATAACTCACTCTACAACCTCCTCGATAGTGATGGCAGTATTCTTACCAACACCAATGATAGCTATGATAGAAACCATAACTCTAAAAGAAAAATTCATCATGGGAGAAGGTTGTACCTCAACTTGAATCATGGGTGGTATCTAATTTTAATCCTTAGAGTTAAGTAATGATAATCGAACCATATCAAATCCTTTCGAAATCCATCAATGTTATACTATTACTGCCTCACTGTAGGCTCTAGGTAAGGATGGATCTTTAAGAACTTTGCCTAGAAATATAGAAATTAAGGGGTCTAAGGCTCCCATGTAGACTTGAATAACCTCTTCTTATGACATGATATAATGTGTCACCACTTCGGTATACAACCTATGGAACCTATCATTGAATTGTCTCATGGATTCATTAGGTTATTTAAAAATAGAGATAAGCTTATTTAGAACCAAAACTGGATCAACTAGATTTCTAAAATGGCTAAAAAACGTTGTTTCAAATTGAGCCCAAGAAGTGATAGAACTTAGAGGTAAGTGGATGTACCAATCAAATGCAACCTCATCCAATGTGTATGAAACAATCTACAAGCAACATCTTCATGCATAATTTACAAATAAATTAACATGTCCTTGTATCTTTGAATATGTTCCTCAGCCAAGGCCACATCATGCCTAAAATGAGGTAAATATTCTTTTGCACCTTTAGGAATTTGATGGGTAGGAATGTTTAAATGACAATAATAATCACCTATCCAAGATGCAATTCCTACCCTTGTTGAAGTAAACAATACCATTAGTGGACCTTAAAGACTATAACTTTAGTATTAATTTTGTTAGTCAAATAAATATATCTTGTAGATAAGCATGAAATGACTAACAATCAACCAAAATATATGCATCAATTAAACCATGACATTAAAGAATATTCTCCAATTTACAAAAGGTTAACCTCAATGCATCATCAAATAAATAGGTTTCCAATTAAGGAACGTGATTACCTGTAAACAAAACCTCGTTAGTCAAGACTAATGCCTTTAAATAAACCTTTCAAGTAACATGAACAAGTTAATATTTCAATAGCAATAAAGTAAACCGATTCAAACCCTCCTTCTAGTACCAATTCTATTGAGTGGTAATTTTACCCAATTGCAAAATCACCATCACAATTAGGGAATTGAATTGAAAACCCACTCTTGCAAAGAAATATGAAATTTCTCTAAGGTTCCTTTTAGCATAAACAAAGATGTGCTTGACAATACA
Source organism: Wollemia nobilis (assembly GCA_028583015.1). Taxonomy (NCBI): domain Eukaryota; kingdom Viridiplantae; phylum Streptophyta; class Pinopsida; order Araucariales; family Araucariaceae; genus Wollemia; species Wollemia nobilis. Next base: position 5,183 of record JAQPPZ010008342.1, read on the forward strand.
TGCAAATATGTAAGTCTGTATAAACTTAATGCTAAAAATACCTCAGTGATTGCAAGTAAACTGTTAACAAGAGACATGTGTTGGTGTTATTTTATTATGCTATGCTATTGATTGTTCATGAAACTTAAAAGAAAATAAAATGTAAATGTGATTGGCCCTCATATGACCATGATGAAAAGATGAAGTTCATTTTATCTTGAAGTATTTTAGATAGATTTTATCTTCCTTTGTTAAGCAGGTTTTAACCACTTTTGCCCATTTTGTTAAACCTTGTTTTGAGCATGAAAGAAAATATTAAAATCTATCTCTAAAATGTGAACCTTAAATGATGATTGGATTCATTTTAGCTTGCTTGGTGAATGAAAAGAAAATAATCTACATGACTAACTTTAGAATGTAATGGCCTTGAAATGCCATATAAATTACCCCTCTTTAATGAAATTGTAATTTTCATAAAGAGAAGTTAATTTATTACTTAAAAAAACAAAAATGCAAAGATTGAAATTTGACTTGCCTTCAAAATGTGACATCATGCTAAATTTAAAATTAAAAAATTCCTTTAAAAATGTGAACTTTAAATAGTTTTTTGTAATTTTGAATTGGCTTCAAAATAAAATTGAAATTGCTTTAAATGAAACTTTAAAGCTTAATATTGGAATCCGTGCATTTATTTTTGGAGTTTTATTTTTTTTTCATATTTTTTATTTTATTTGCAAAAGTTAAAAAAAATGAAAAAGAGAGGGTTAGAGAAATAAAAAATAAAAAAATAAAAATAAAAATCTGGAACGTTGACCAGAATGCTAAAAATGTTAAAATATAAACTACTATCAGTATAATGCTACCCTATCCTACAAAACTAGATATGTGAGAATTTTTTAATGTAACCTAATTTAATCGAAGCTGCATTCGCACGGTCCAAAATAAACTAGGTGCAATCTTCTAAGGAAAAAATAAATTCCATGTTTCTAAAAATTCAATAGTGTAACCATTAAAATGCATTAAACACTATATATAAACCTAAAAGCATGGAAGAGAAAGATAAATTGTTAGCTCAAACACTCAGAAAATATCTCCTCCGATTATTCTTACAAGGTGCAAGTTTCTAGAGTATTTTGCATTAAAAAAAATAATAATGTCCTTTTTTTTCAAAAAATTTCTAGCCCTGTTTCTACGTTGGAAATGGATATTTAAAACTTTTCCTCAAACTTTTTATTTTTACTCCTTTCATTTGGTTGTTCGTTTCATTTTTTTGTGCCTTCAATTCTAACTTTTTTTCTTGGTTTCCCAAAATGCTCTCTCTCCTCTATGTCACATTTATGTTACATCCTCCATGGTTAACTTGAACACATCCCCTTGTAACATACATATTTTATTTTCACTGCCCTCTAGTCATAGCCCAAGATTTTCTATAACATCTCATAAGCAGGTGCAAGGATAAGTTTGTTACAAGTGCAACATGGATATACACGTATATATTTTCCACCCCATTACTTTTTCCTCTTTTGGTTTTATTCCTCATGTTATGCATAGATGTTCGTCAACCTACTTTCGATGTGCACGTAACCCTATATTGGTCTATTAAACATGATGGCTTCCTTTGGCTTTCTATGGTCGTTGATACGATAGCCAATAATTGCAATCATGCTGCACCACAATAATTCATAACCACTACCCCACGACTATTCTCGAGATGAAATGATCCATCCGTCATTGATACTTATCACCAAGAAACACACACCAAGGTGAACGAGGCTCAACTTTACTTGAAAACTAGATTAATATTGATTTAATGGGATCTTTCAACCATATAAAGACCTCGTGCAGGAGGGAAATGGCCATTATAATGTATTATATTAACCATATTTCAATCCTTATATATGTGTGCACATCACAACATTTTCAAATATTTCCCATTTGCATGAGAATCAGTCTATCATTTTGTAGATATTCTTCTATCGGTCCACAGGGGAAATAATCTGTAGACATTGACCTCAAATAGGACCATCGATAAATTATCTTTTCATAATATTCATCTATTTTCTCGGTGTCCAATCTATCCTACCATAAATATTTTATAAAGTGCACGTACAGAGACACCTTTGAAAATCGACCTTTGGAAAGCTCTCCATGACTATGAGAATTTGCTCTGCAACCTCCTCAAAAATGGTGGTAATATTATTACCGCTACCAATGATAGCTATGATATAAAACTTGCATGGGAAATCCTGGCTCCACCATTGACACTACAATGAACTCATATCCACACTGGTAGCACTGAACTCAACTTTGGTCTTTCTTCAATATATGTGAACGTCAAATGGGTGTTAAACAAAATGATTTTTTGTACCTACAACTGATAGGAAGGTGGGGAATATTTATCCTCCTATATATTTGGTGGCTTTGAACATGGAATTGAAGTATCCTACGTGTTTCTATGTCTAGAACAACTATCGATGCTTAACACCACACCAGGACATCATTTTGTTACTACTGCTTCACTACTACGTTGTCATCCACACACAGTACATGCACATCAAAGTTAAGTTTCTAAAAATAATAGTGTGAGATAATCCTGGTGGTATTTGATGATGATGGTCAGTCACTCGCATATTCATCTTCGTACCTTCGATGATCCATTTCTCCATTATTACATTAGAGTGCCATACCTACAAACCATATATATCCATGCCTGCAAAACATGTAATCACCCTTCATTACCAGACAATGTGGAGTTCCACATTGTCATACTAAATCATCCATCTCATCACTAGGTACAAATGAAGACGCTATATCACCCAATCCACCGCATCAACCATCCACTACCAATCATATGTTCAAGTCATTACCCTGTTCGCATCCACATGGTTGCCTACAGATTTGCCATGAAATCTTCATCTTGTTGTATTCCATATCACACGTGATCCTCTGCCATCCATGTGTTAATGTCAAGTACAATACAACTTTAGAACCTCCCATGCAAAAATATCCGAAAATCAAAATTTTCTAAATAAAATAAACTTGATTACTCAAAACAATATTAAAATTCTTCTATTAATATATATATTAATTGAAGAATTTTCGGATCAAGGAATGTTCCCTCTCTCAGAGCTCTCAAATTGCTAGTCGTTGCAAGAAAATAATGAAAAGTTTCAAATGGGAATGCAATTTATAGGTCCTCTTAGTCTCCGTAGACCACCGTTGACACCTGCGGTCCCAAAACTAGGGTTTTTCACCTGCAAGTCTGACCCGCGGTTCAAAATATTTGAAATATTAAACCGCATGCCATACCCGCGGTTCGTAGCTAGCAATAAATGCACTCAAAATCCATCGTGGGAAGGTCTAAAAAGATAAATTACTGACTTCCACCGGACAAAAATTCAAAATCAATGATTAAAATTGCAAATTTGGTGATGTTAAAAGCACCAGGATCAATCAAACAAATGCAAAATTAAAAAAAAAAAATCAAATAATGAAAAACCAAATGAGCCTCATATTTAGTGATTTATCCAATAAAATTGGTGGTTGTAGCGACTTGCGATCCATGCAATCCGACAAGATGAATAAATCACCATAAGGACATTTGGGGTAAAATTATCATTTCTTTTATGACATATTTCAGAAAATCATCGACAATATGATTCAACACAAGTCTAATTGCATTTGTATTATTTTGATTCCCTAAGATGGCTATCGTAGCTTGACTGCTCCATGGGATAGAGATGTGCAAATACTACTGAGAGTTGCAATCATAAGCTAAACTAGACCTAGCCAAGGCATTAAAATGCTTGAATCTAAAGTTATTTAGGATTATTCATTATGGTCAAGCGATTTCGTCGCTTCAGACATTATCATTACCCTCATCGACTCGTCGCTTGAGGGGGTAGTCATAATTTCATGTCATAATCAAAGTCAACAAAAGATCCTGGAGATCGTAGATCCATTGATCTTGTCAAAATTGCATTCGTTCTTGCGAATCATTGCTAACAACTATCATAAGCTTCTCCCTTTGCTTGGGGCAAATAGAAAATATGAAATTTTATTTGTAACTCTCATCCTTCAGTTATATAGGCCTAAATCCTATTGTAGCACCAAAACTACCCGAACGTCTGATGGTGAGTGCAAAATTTTCAAATGTAAGCCTTTCCAAGTTGGAAGTAGTGATTCCAAGATGCACATCCTTTTGCTGGACCTGGGGCATCATAGAACCTTCGACATCATTTTAGGATGTATATTTTTGCTCAACGTTGTTCGATATCACAACCCATCTCAAAAGGGGCATCTATAGACACCTAAAACACGTCATGTCAAGGGCGACTACTCATATGGACATGCTACAAAACCATATGGAGGATCTTAGATAGACTCCAAGATAGAGTAGTGGTTCTAACCACTCAATTTAGGCATTTTGGCCTAATCAGGTTGAACCGCAACCAAGATCTATGGTATCAAGTCTAAACCATGGTTGACACATGTAGTCTGCATTTTGGACTATAACTGTGACCTGCAGTCTTAACTGAAGTTCAGTTAGGCCTTCCATTCGAGCCAAATCAGTTAGAAAGACCAGAAGATCTAGAAGGAGGCAGTTGAAGTATGAAAGATTCCAGAGGCTTCCATCCCAACTGTCCTAACCAACCTTCTTGGTCTTGCTTCTCCATGAAGCTACCCCTAGCCCTAGGGACATGCTATAAATACCCCCTCTAAATTGGGTAAAAATTTAAGGAGAGTTAATTGATCAAAAGAGCAGGGAAGCCCTATCAAATTGCATATTGAATCTTTGCATTTGAGAGCCCCTTTGCTATTCACCTAAAGACCAATTATCCATGGATGCCCTAGGTGCCTAGGAGATTCAAGAAGCACAAATTTGAGCAAACGAAGGCCCGTCACAGCGATTTGATCACCAAATCTGTCAGAGGACAACAAAGGTGACCCTTGAACATCAATTTGGACAAGCAGGTCAAGCCCACTGCCCCTAATTCTAAGGGTAAACCTATCAGAGGTCAAACCACGACTATCAGTCATGGTTCATAGTGTAGTCCATCCACCATAACTGCGGTTTGTAATAGGTAACTAATCACCTTACTTACTCTTCTTTTGATCACATAGATTAGTTATATTAGTCTTTTTATAGTTTTAATTGCATTTTAGAGAAACTTTGACCGTAGGAATTAGTTTTTTCATGCATTGTATTAAGTAGGATTATATTGGATATTTTATGCACTTCATTGATACTAACTTGATATTTGATCCATGCATCATTTGCTTATTCATGTCCGTCATGTTATAGTATAATTCTTGATCTAATTAGAATATTTTAAACTCTTTCTTTATGATTTCTTGTTTTACTATTTTAATGGCATTTGCATACATATTTCCTTAAAGGGCCTCATCACGAGAGGTTATCAATATTTTTAATCGTGTGTTGTTGTTTCTTGTTCATAGGGAGATAGGTGCAAGAGGAGCTTATGTCATAATCCTTCCACATCACGAAGAAGGGGGTCAACTCCACCCCAAGGTAGTTTGTGATTAATCAATAGAGAACTATAAGTGTGCCTACCCTATTGAGGGCATTGGCAATTGTAATATCAGTATCATATTTCAAGTGACCCTAAGAGGGAATTTTTGTAATCAAAGCTTATTCAAAGATTAATACAAGAAACCTTACTTTTTTTTGTTCAATTTATGTATTTGTGTCAATCTTTGTGCTTTCATGATGGTATAGATCAATACAGTAGCTAGGTACATGCTCTTTGATTAAGTCAAATATATCCTGCTCAAAATCCTTCAAAAAGTTCACGTACAAATATAGCTTTGAACAATCGATCTTTGGAAAGCTCTCCATGACTGTGAGAACTCATTCTACAACCTCCTCGACAGTGGTGATGGTATTCTTGCCAACACCAGTGATAACTATGATGGAAATATTTTGTGAAAAATCTTGACTCCATAAATGCAACTGCATCAAATTTATATTCACACCGGTAGCATTGAACCCAACTCTAGTCTTTCTTTAATATTTGCAAACACTGAATGGGTGTTAAATTGAATGTTTTTCATACCCAAATATTATGGCAAGTCAAGGAATATTCATCCTCATGCAGATTTGGTGGATTTGAATGTAGACTCGAAGTCTATTACATGTTTCTACATCCAAACCAACTATTGGTGCTCAACACCACACCAGGACATCATTTATTTACTGTTGCTTCACTACTACATCATCCTCTGCATGCAGAACATGCACATCAAAGTTATGTTTCCAAAGATAATAGTGTGAGATAATCTTGGTGGTATCCAATGATGATGGTTTGTCACTCACATATTCAAACCTCTAGTGGTCCATTGCTTTATCATCGCATCAAAGTGTCCACGTCTACAAACAATATACGTCCATGCCTACAAATCATATAATCACCCTGTATTACTGAACAACATGGAGTTCCATGTTGTCATACTGAATCATCCATCTTGCCACTGGGTGCCAATGAAGAGGCCATATTACCCAATCCACCGTGTCAACCATCCACTACCAATAATGCATTCAAGTCGTCACCCTATCTGTGTCCACGTGGTTGCCTATGATTTTGTCATGAAATATTCATCTTGCTATCTTCCATGTCACACATGATCCTCCACCATCCGTGTATTAATTTCAGGTCCAATCTAGCAATTTTAGAATCTACCATGCATAAATATCCAAAAATCAAAACTTTCTAAATAAAATAAACTTGATTACTCAAATCACAATATTAAAATTATTTAATTAATATATATATTAATATTTTTATTTTTGTTTTATTAAATTCATTTTTATTTTATTCTTAACAAAAAAAACATTAAAGTGTAAAAATAAAAATGGACTATTTCATTTTTTATTATATATATAAATTTATTTTATGTTTTAATAATTGAATCAATCCCTTTCAAAAGTTTGAATCATTGTAATTTCAAATGAAATGATAAAGCCATATTAAAACCAACATTTAAAATTCTAAAACCAATCATAAACCAAACATAAAACACTATGAAATAAATTAAAGATGGGTGCCCAAATTTGGGGTAAGTTTTGCAATGACCACAACAAATGACGACTCTGCTGGGAAATGCTCCTAAGTATTTTAGATGAAGAACCCAATTTTGAAAAAAATAAACTTAAGATCAGAAAGACAAACCATCTAGTGACCTCCAAGAAGGTGAGGTAGATAACTTTAAATGAAAACAAATGAATCATTTACCTTTGCTTAGTGTGTGTAAGTGATTTCACTTGCATTCTTGAAAACCATTCGAACTCTGTCACCTTCTTTGCATTTAAGGTATGAAGTATTGCTCATAAAAATAATTTTTATAGATAGATCCCTACTACCAGTCATGCATATATAGCCCCGAAAGAGTTTATCTAAATTACCCTTGTGTTTAATTGATATTTACAATACCTTTTTTCGAACAAGCTTTGTCTACATAGAGCCCTATTGCCAGTCAAGTGTCTATAGCCTTGGTAGAGTTTATCCAAACCTAGTGAATGATTTTAGCATGTTTTCATTTACTTACATTTTTTTTAAATGGCTTTGCAAAGTTTATGCACCATATGGGTTAGAAAGTATTTGAAGCTAGAGATGGAGCATGTTGGATTTTTACCTTAATTTGCAAACCAAAATGACTTCATCCTTCAATATTCCAAGGAATACCCTTTAGTATGATGTGTTCATGTGTAGCTTTAGCAAAATGATTCATCATTCCAAAATTCACTATCTTAGTCCCAAAATCTAGGAATTATTACTAAACAATTTCATCCCATTTTATTTGATCCACATGATAGGATATTCATTCTTCGTGACAAAGGAACGCAAATAATAGTTAATAGGCCATAAATTAGTAGCTACCACAAAACATACCTCAACTAGAGAGACAAACCTAAAGCATACTTGAAAATAGGAAAAGCCAAATTTGAAGATAAATCCAACATCTAACCTAATGCAAACTGACAAGAAAACAAAACAAAACTTGCCAAACCAAAATTAGGGACGATGCCTAAAAACAATAAAAACTAAAAACAAAAGCATGAAACCCAAAAATATATACATGATTTAGAATTAAGCTTTTCTTTTCAAATATGAGGTCTTGCAAGTGGGAGCTTATTTCTAAATATTTCAAATTCAAGTCATTTTTCATGTTTTTAGGCCAATAAAACTTGTGCAACAATTTTTAAGCATCTAGGATATCTAACGTGTGAGGATCATTATAACTTCTTAACCTAGATTTCATTATCAAATATTGATGAATTTGATTTAGTAACTCCAAGGCATCTACCTCTATTTTGTTTAACATAGCAATCTTATTACCCATGTGAGGATAAATTAACTCAAATTCTTTGTCAACCATAAATGGCATTTCATCATTGATAACCTTTGAATCCAACAAACAAATAGGAAAAAATTCACCTAGAGTTTGAATTAATGGAACACAAAAGGTTAGGTTCTACCTTTTATACATTTTCATTTACCAATACTTGGTGAATCATTGTAATTTCCTATTTTTCTTCATGGTCTTTATCATCATAATCCTCTTGTATCCCTTTACCTTAATCAATGATCTATTTTTCAAGCAAACCAAAATTAGGCACCCAATCAAAAATATGTCCATCCTTTTTAAACCATAAATATTGTTGGTCAAGGGATGTGTTAAATAACACATCTTTCTGACCAACTATTTGAGTCCTCTCAAATGATGCAATGTTTTCATTTGTATCATCAATGATATCAAATCCAAACCATTTAGATTTTGGATTTTTCTATGTCTGAGGTAGCATAGATACTATAGGGTCCTTAGGTGAAACAAGGCTTTCAATTTCTTGTCCCTCAAATGGGAACCAAGTGGGTGATTACTTTTCTTCATCTAAAGCAAATGGATCACATGAAACATTTACTATTTCTTCTTTTTCTCTTCTAGCAAGGTGTTGAATAAATTCATATTCAAAATGATTGAATCTTGGAACCTTCTCTATTTAGTTAAGTGGTATGCCATCGTATGGTTTTACAGGTATTTCAAGGTCTTCATGTGATATAGAGGTTTCAACATCCTGCATATCAAGTGAAATAGCAATTTCATCATTAAGAGTGTGAGAAACTAATGATTCCTCATGTCTTCCTTGATCATTATGTTGAGGATGTTGAAGGTTTTGATCATCAATTTTAATCATCTCATCCAAATTTATGGAAGGTCCTAATTTATTATATGTTTCAAAACTAGTCCACTCTAGGACCCCTCCACTATCTAAAAGAATATCACTTTTAGTATCTTTGACCTTTGTCTCATGAGGATGATTTGTAGAATTATCAAGATGTGCATCTTGAGGCATTTGTTCCTATAATTGAGTGATGTTTCTTTTAATCTATAGAAATAGCCTTTGCAACTTGTCTTGCATATCAAGTGAATCGAGAGCTTCATTAGCAAGAGCAAAAAAGTCCTCCCATTTATTCCA